>JAASFQ010000951.1:0-11755 GCA_023333845.1 Globisporangium polare | reverse complement strand
TCTAAAAGCTATAAGGTATTTACAACATTTTCCAGAAACGTCCCACATTACACTTGGAGGCGTCCAAAACCAACCTGAAAAGATGTACCATGTTTAAATTAACATACCGCAAAGCTGTTCTTTATTGAAGAGCTCCCGTGAACGCGACATTCATCACCGCTCGGGTCGTCGTTCGCACAGCGGAAGGATAGCGGCTCGAGACCTGCTACTACTGCCTCGGACCTTCAACTCGGCCGCCGGAGCGAGCTGGAAACGCCAAACGAGCGCAGCTTCCGGTGTCGAAGTCACCAGGCAAGCCACTTGAGACTCTCCTTCGCGAGCTCTTTGGCGAGCGAAGTGGGTCAATGAGTCAGTTGAAAGGATAGCTCCCCGAGGCAGTGATGGATCCCAGTTTTGGTCCGACCAGCGTTATAGCTGAAAAACGGGCTGCCTTCGTATGCCTCGCATCCGTCTCCCCAGTCGGAAGAAGCGGGCCGAATCCAGCCTGCCTCCTCTTATCCAGGTGCGCAAGGCTCACGCCACTGCAGCCAACGAACCAACTCAGCGTCCCAGTCAGCAGTTGAGGCCTCGCTCCTCGAGCTCACGAGGGTTTTCGCCGCCAGAGACCAGCGGCGAACCAAGCTCGCTTGATCAGGTCGAGTCCAAGAGCGTTGCGTTATACTTAAACAACGATCGCAGTTCTGCCCAGGGCTGGCCAATGTTGCCTCTTGCCGCAAACATGCCGAGGACTCGCTTCAATCACAGCAAACATGAATCTGTCGTTTTTGTAACACTATCGAGATAAAAAGGACAGACGCACGTTTACTGTGATTTGAAGAGCATCTGTATGTTGATTAGTTAAAACACCTCCATGCTTTAGCCAATCAGAAAGAAACATAAGAAAATTCAGTGCAGAGGCACGTTGATTGGGCAAAACGAAGGCGCTGCTTCTGGCTCACACAAAGACTGGGCCCAGTCTTTGTGTGAGCCAAACGCATTCCTTGGTCTTCGACGGATTGCCAAATCGATCGATGCCAAGCTGTGTTTCGGCGGTGCACAAGCAAGCAGATTGAGTGATGCGCCGGGCTCCCCCGACGGCGCTCCTGCAGCGCGTGCGCGGATCCGCAGCCACCGCATCGTCGATCAACGCCACATGCAGTGCTGGCCTCGCTCTTCGGCCACAGGCTGCGCTCCACACGCGGCTGCTCTCGTCCGCACGATCCACAGCACGTGTGGCCCATCATCCAGCGCTAGTGGCCCAGCGCGCATTCGCCAGCTTGGCTTCACGCGGCGGCGCCATCGTCAATAGCAGCAGCAATGCGCAGAAGCAGAGCGTGCCCGCCGAGCAGTTCGAGCAGCTGAAGCAGTTCCTGATGGAGCCGGCGACCGAGGGCGATGCGATGCTGCGCGCCAAGGAGCTCGTGTCGACGATGATGCACCAGCACGTGTTCGCGTCGATGCCCGGCCAGGAGGCGACCGTCATGGTCATGATCGCGGACGCCATGGAGGACTACACATTCGTGGTCGACGTGTACGCGTGCTTGCGCGATGCGCGCGTGTCCCCGTCGCCGCTGACGCTCGAGCTCACGGCGCTCGCGTGCGCGGAGCTAGGCGACTGGAAGACCGCAACCGAGGTCGTGGAGTTCATGCATCAGGCGATCGACGTGATGCACCCGTCGAGCGACATCTACGAGAACGCTATCCTTGCGTGCTACCGTGCGAACAAGTGGATGAAGGCCAAGCAGTTCCTGGACGAGATGCGCTCGTACAACCTGCAGGCTTCGCCCGAGATCCACGTGCAGTGCATCTCGCTCTGCGTCGCCAGCAACGAACTCACTGCGACCAAGAAGCTGCTGCGTTCGTACTTGCAGACGTTTGAGTTCGAGCCCGAGGAAGTGGAGGAGTCGCTGGGCGAGCTCTACGAGACGGCGATCGCGTCACAGTCGCTCGATCACGCGCTCTTCTTCCGCGAGCAGCTGCTGCAGAACGGCTTCGCGTTCACAAAGGACGCCTGCGCGGATCTTTTGCAGCTCTGTGCTGTGCAGCGCAAGTGGCACCAGGCGCGCGCGGTGCTCTCGCAGTTCGTCGGTGAGACGTCATCACCTGCGGCCCCGCGCTCGTCGCAGTACACGCGCGAGATCCGCAAGCTGCTGGACGACATGGACAAGCACGGCTTTGAGATCTCACTGCCCGTGTACAACGCCGCGCTGCGCAATTACGGCCAACTGGGAAAGAGTGAAGACGCAACGCACGTGCTCTCGGCCATGAAGCAGCGTGGCGTGCAGCCGGACGTGGTCTCGTACGCGGCGGCCATGGCGGCGTGCGGCACGAGCGTGGTGGAGTCGGAGCGGCTCTTCCGCGAAATGGAGAACAGCGGCTGTGGGGCGCCGTCGATGGACGCCTACCACGCGTACCTACTGGCGCCCAGTCGCGCTACCCAGTGGCAGCAGGTGCTCGACCGCTACGCTGAAGCCACATCTTCCGATCCGCAGACCAAGCAGCTCGTGGACCAGGACGCGCGCATCCTGTCGCTCGTGGCCGTGGCCTACGGCCGCATGGCACAGCACCAGGACATGCTCCAGGTGTTCACGAACATGAAAGTGCGCGGGCTGCAGCCGAATCTGTACGTGTACGGTGAGGCCATGTACGCGTACATCCACCTGGGCCAGTGGCGCTACGCGCTGCTGCTCTTCGACCACGTGCGCCAGGAGGGCTTCGAGCCGCGCAAGCTCGCGGACTTTGCGATGCTCTGGGACGCCGCCGTGCTCGCGGCTGTCACCGGCGAGCAGGTGGACCGCGTGGGGTTGCTGTACAGTACCATTGTGTCCTTGAAGGCGTCGATCTCGCCGCATACGGCGGTGCTGCTCATTGAAACGCTCCAGAGCGTGCCCACGGCCACGCTCTGGGAGTCGTTCAAGCACATGGAGCGCCTGCACGTGGTGCGCAAGAGCTTAGCAAGCAAGCCGACTGACAGCGTTAACGAGACAAGCGACAACAACAACCCAAAGGTGCTCAATGCGGTTCTCAAGCGTGCGGTGGACGAGCGCGACGTGTACTTTGCCGAGAAGCTCGTGGAAGAAGCTGAGGACGAACTCGAACTCGTGCTCAACTCCATGACGTACTCGCTCATGCTGCGTCTGTACGCCGACAAGGAGAATGCCGAGAACTTCCGCGAGTGGTGCGACAAGATGACTGAGGCGCAGGTTAAGACTACGGTGTTCACGTTCCGCGCCGTGTTGCAGCACCTCAAGACACTGGCGAGCCAGGACGACCACCAGAAGCACTATCTGCAGTCGATCAATGAGCTCCTGGAGCTCAACCTGGGCGACGACGAGCTCCACCACGCGGACCGGATAGGACGCCACATCCTCGACACGATGGAGCGCCGTGGAATTGCGCCGGACGCGCTCTGCTTCGAGTACTTTTTGCGGCTCTCCCAGGATCCGCAGCACGCCACGCGCGTGCTCAGCGTGCTCGAGACGGCCGACGGGTTCCACTTCTCGTCAAACTTCCTGCACGCGCTCTTCGTGACGCTGGGCGACCACCCGGAGCGCGCGCGCGTGCGCGAGTTCCTCGTCAAGTGCGTCGAAGACCTGCCGCGCGGGCTCTCAGACGACGCACTCGTGGCTTTTTGCTCGTCCAGCGACGGTGAGAGCGCGCTCCAGTTGCTCGAGACGCTGTTGAACACCACGGAGTACGAGCTCGTGGACGACCAGCTCGTACTGTTCCTCATGAGCGTCACGCCGTCGTCGGAGGCCAGTGATGACGAAGGAGGACAGCAGGACGCTGTTGTATGGACAAGCGACAGCAACGGCCGGTTGGCACGTACGGCAGAGCTGCTCATCGACGCCGACGCGGCGCTCGAAAGCGCGTCCATGGCGTTCCTCATCCAGCAGATCGTCGGTCTCTCCAAGACATTGGAGCAAGGACGAGTGGTGGCCACTGGTGGGATGCAAGCAGACCTGGAGGTGCTGCGCAGCCTGCTCGCATACGCGCTGAGCAGCTACTCGCGCGAGCAGGTGCACGAGTTCCTCTCGCAGGTCGTGCAGCAGGCGGACTTTGTCCACATAGAGAGCGTGCTGCGCGCATTAGACGAGTAGAGCAGGCTCGCTACTCAACCATGGCCAAAAACGATTGTCCACCAAATACAGAACCGATTTCAACTGAGCACAGAACCAATTTCTAGAATCTCAGTGTATTGCTGACTGTGTTTATGGATTTCACTTCTTTGTGGTGCTCGGCCCCGAGGTCTCGGCGTCCTTCTTGGTGGTTGCAGCGCTGGCACTAGCAGTAGCTGCTGTTGAGGACGAGGATGAGGTCGCGGGCGGCAGTACAGCGCCAATGGACGTGGACGACGAGCGCGCGGCGCTGCTGTCGGCGTCCACGAAGATCCTGGCGCGGTCGAGCTCCTGTATTAAGCGGGTGTAGAGCTCGTCAGCGTTGAACGCCAGGGCCTTGGCCGCCTGGCGCTTCTTGTACGAGATCGCCATGCGCAGCATGAACGCATTCTCCTCGTCGTACTCCAGCTAAGGAACGCAAGTGAGAGCCACATAAGAGGCACTCAGTCATGATAACAAGCCATTGCTGCATGAACTCAAGGCCTACCTCGATGGTGGGCGGCGTGCCGCCCCACTCCTTCTTGTCCTTCTCGGTCCAGACGACCTTGGCAATCTTCACGCCGCCCTCAAAGTGGTGCGTCTCGTCCTAACAACACGCACAAGCAAGCACACCCACAGCAACATATCTCAATCCCCATAAAACAAATCAAGCCAATAAATAGGAGGCTTCTGGCAGCCAACCAAGCAGACAAGCACGTACGTTGAGCAGCTTGGTGCGCAGGAAGGCGGTCAAGTTCTTCAAGTGGATCGCCTCTTTGCGCTCGACCTTGATCGTGATCACGCCTTTCGCCTTGAATCCCAGCATGTGCAGCACGTAGAGCATCGCGACCCCCACGATGGCCCAGCAGAGCAGGCTGAAGAAAAACCAGAGCCCCGGGTTCGCGTACATCATCACCTCCAAGAAGTTCTTCATCCAGTCCGTGTCGATGACGCTCCAGGTGCCCGTGACGCGATCCAATATCTGAAACGCGAGCGAGCCGCAGAGCAGAACCTGCAGCAGCATGAGTGTCGAGGCCGTGCGCTCGTTGATCTCCTGGAGCTCGCAGAGCGAGCGCGTCTGCATGCGGATGGCCTCGCTCTGCTGGAAGTCGCGCTCGCTCGAGACAATGGCCGCCATCTCGTTGAGCACGCCGAGCTCGTGGCGCGCGCCGGCCATGTTCTTGTGCAGGTCCTTGACGCGGCGCTTGAGCTGGTTGGCGAGGATCCCGAGCTGCAGGCGCTCGTAGAGGCTGCGCCCGGCCTGCTCCGGGGGCTCCGAGGGAACGATCGCCTCATCCAGGGATTCTTTCAGGTACAACAGCGTCTCCTCGAGCATGATGACCTCCTTGGAGAGCACAGCGAGGCGGTCGCGGATCGTGCGCAGCCGGTTTGGGTCCTTCACGGCTGTGTCGATTAGTAGACGCACCTGCTTCATGTCGTCCACGATGATGAACATGCGCGCGAAGAAGTTCTGCGTGAAGAGGTTCATGGACTCGTACTGGAGAAAACTACAGAGCAATGGCTCGTGGTGGCGGCTGTTGGGCCCTGCGATGAGCAGCCCGTAGGCGCCGAAGACGAGCGTGTCGTGCTCGCTGATGTCGAAAGCGGCGCGCGTGTCGCCGATGATCTGCTTGAGCTCGTTCTCGTACTCGCCCTTGTCCATGTACTCCTCGGCCGTCAGGTGCGGTGTGATCTCATTTGCGATAATCAAATTGATCTTGTTGCGACTGGCCGCCTGGTCCGAGAAGATTAGGTTGAGCAGCGCGCGCTGGTAGGCCGAGAGCACGCTATCGACGATCTTGGACGAGTCCATGTGCACGTCCACGAGCAGGCGCGACAAGTGGTCGAGCGAGATGTTGTCCTTGATACGGTCCATGATCGCCTCGACCTGCATGCCGTAGAAGCACGAGCCGGCGGCCGTGAGCGAGCAGCCGAATGTCTCGACCTGGACGACGCCGGGGGCCTCAGGGAAGTGGATGTCGGCCTCAAAGTTCACGTGGTTGGTCATGGTGTAGTCGAGGATGTTGATAGACGTGAGCCCCGGGTCGACCGAAATCTGCGTCCCGCTGGCGTTGTCGTCCACGACGGCCGTGAAGAACCCTCCCTGCACGCGCTCCGTCGAGCCTAGGTTGCAGTTGAGCTGCACGACCTGGTTCGAACCGAACGGGATGTACTCGGACACGATGAGCGAGACCGAGTTGAGCGTGATGATCTCGTCGAGCTGGTCTCGGATGCTCGAGTCGCTCACGCCGCACTCGTGCGCGCGATGCGCATTGCTGAGCGTCGGGCGGCCGCCGAAGCGCAGACACTGCGGGATGTAGGCGCTCGAGACGTACGACACGTCCTCGGTCTCGGTCACGGACGAGAGCCGTCGGTAGCCGCTGGCGTCGTCAATGAGCCAGTACTCCTCGCCGTCCCACTCGACACGGAGCAGGTGTAAAGTGCCAGGTGCGTACGCCATGTCGTTGATCGAGAGCTTGTCGGTCTTGCTGATCTTGGCCACGATCTCGAGCCCTTTCTCCGAGATCTGGAAGCACGTGACCGGCTGGTAGCTCTTGGACGAGAGCTTGAGGCCGTTCACGAGGTCCTCCTCGCGCAGGAAATCGATGTCCGACTTGCCCTCCTGCGAGATATTGAAGTACTTGCGCTTGTTCTCGATGAGCTCAGACGACGGCGCGTAGTCATAGTCCAGTGCCTTGGACACGATCCCCTCGTAGAGCAGCACGAGCAGCGCTGGCTTGCGGATCCACTCCTCCCTGTCGGACGACCGGATCGCGGGCTTCGAGTAGAGCGAGATGAGGTAGAGCAGTCGGTTCTGGTTCTCCGTGAGCCCCGTGTCCTCCTCCACGTCCTCGTCACTCTCCTCTTCGCCCTCGCCGTCGTCCTCTTCTTCTTCTTCTTCTTCTTCGTCGTCACCATCATCTCGCTCGTTCTTCTTGCTGGAGGCTGTGGCGTCATCCTTCTTCTTCGCGTCGCTGGCTGGCGCTGGTTTCTAAGGAGCAGACAAGAGAAGCTCAGCTAATCGGTGCCAATACAGCAGGCATGAGCGCATTCGCACCTTCATGATAGAGCTGCTAAGGGCTTTGAATGCGGTGTCGTCTTCGTCGTCACGGCAATAGTGCTGCAGTCACAGCGTCAGTCGCACTGCGCGACGCTTCATTGCATAGACTCAACAGCAGGTTCGTGGTAAAACACGAAAGGTCACGCCAAGTTCTTTCGGATTCTTTTCTGTTCAGGTTTTGTTATGATTACTGCAGCCCTTTCGCGATTGAAAACAGGAATGGCTACACTTTTCATGGGAGTGGCTACACTTTTCATGGGAGTGGCTACACTTTCTGGCTCCTCTTTCCAGTCTGAAAGGCAAGAGAATATCCACGAACCGCACCAGGTGTCACTATCCGAATGCGGCGTGGCAGAGCGGACAGTTCTTCCACTCGCGGATCTCGGCTTCGATGCTGTAATGGCGACAGGTCTTGCACGAGAGCGCGCGGTGGTCGAGGATCGTCGCGCCCGTCATCATGCACGTGTGGAACGTGCGGCTGCAGTTGCTGCAGCGAGTGTCCCAGTCCTTCACGTAGCTGCGACACGACGGACACTCCTGTGGACGTGCGTTAGGGTCTTGCGGGCGCGAGTTCTTAAAGATTTTGAGCGCCAATTCGCTCACTGCTGCCAGCTCTTTCTCGTTTTGACCAGGAAGCGTCTCCAGCTTGATGAACGCCTTGGAGCACTGCTCAAAGTGCTTCGTGTAGAAAGCTGTGAGCGCGATCAAAGAGTAGATTTCCCTTTCTTCGAGAATGTCTTCGTACGCTGTGAGCTTCAACGACGTTCGCAGTGACCGTTCCAAGGTGCCTCCGTACAGCTGGCGGTGCGCTAGCAGATAGAGATGATACGCTTCAGCTCCACGCCACGGGTTGTCTAATGCGCGGCTTTCCCCAGTGGCTGCATCGTGCTGCACCAAGGTGTCCAGTGTCTGCGCAGTCACCTGTGCCGCAGTCGTTCCCTTGGTGCTCGTCATGTTAGAGACGTCCAGCATCTTCTTGCGCATGCGCTCGACCTCGAACGCTGCCAGCACCTGCAGTTTCTTCGCGCGCAATGGATTCTTGTTCATCTCCCTCGCGAGCTTTCCCAGTAGCTTTGCTGCTTCTGTGCTCTTGTTGGCGCGACGGAAGAGCTCGATCGCCTGCATCGTCTTCCTGTTCATCATCAAGTGGCTCGCGTATTTCGTCAGCACGTTCTCGATTTGAGGGAAGTTGTGCTGCTCGGCTAGAGCGACAGCTCGCTCCCACTCGTTCAGCAACACGCACGAATCGATCGCGCTCTTGATATCGCCCATTCGCAAGTATGCTTCGACAGCAGATTTGCACAACCCAGCTCGCGTGAACTTGACAGCCATCTCCTTGAGGAGCGGCGAGTTCTCTGGGATCTCGGTGACCAAGGCTTCTAGTTGGTTGAAATCGCCCAGCGTGTAGTAACAATGCGTGAGCGCGCTGATGTTGCTCGCCTGTGCGTAGTACTTGATCGCTTTCTCCCACTTGTGCCGATCAGCGTAGTATTCGCCGATCATGTTCCACGCGTGGGTGAGCAGCGCATCATTCCCGCCGCCCGACTGCACCAACTGGACAACTCGGAACCAGTCGCCGAGTCGTTGTCTCAGGTCGATCGCCAGATCCTTTCGATCAATCTTGCGGTACAGCGCTTCTGCGTCATCGAACTGCTGGAAATACGCGGCGACCTCGGCCTTCTGCTTCACGCGGTCGTTCAGAAGCTGCAGTCTTTTCACGTACTGAATGCCGCTGTAGTCTCCGCACTTGACAAATCCGCGCTCCGCCATACCAAAATCTAGCTGCTCCAACGCTGCCTCAGCTAGCAAAGCCCAGAGACGTGGGTGTGGGTGGTCCTGGATGTACTCGCAAGCTTCAACGAGCCCGACATTGTCAAGCAGCTCCTTGGCATCTCGCAGAGACCGGGTTTGGAAGTCTATGATCATCCCCTTGTCAGGCTGATCAGGATTTGCGAGGATCTCGTCCAGCAACGCAGCTTTCACCTGGAGATCCTTGTAGTAGCAGAGGTATCCAGACGACGACACAGGCTCCTCTGGCTCCAGACTCCTGTACACGTACATCCGCGCCTTCTCCATCATGACGAAGAGCTCCGGGTTGTCCTCCGCCCACATCATATCCCAGGCATCTTTCTTCTCAAAGCCGAGCATCTTGGCCTGCGTGGCGTTCAGGCTTCCCGCGCTGCCAATCTCCATGATCGTCATCATGCCGTTGATGTCAATGACACTCAGAAGCGTCGAGTTGCAATTCAGCGCCAGCTGCTGCGGACGGCAGTTCACAATGTACTTCATCTCGAGCGAAATGTGCGGCAGCGTGAAGCAGTGGATCATCCCGCTGGCTCGCGCGACCATGATCCAGCTGTCGGACGCACAGATGGCGCAGATTGGGTCTTCAAGATCTCGCTGCGCGTAGCGGAAATTCTCGACGTCGTTGCCCTGCATCTCGTCAACGTAAAAGATCTTCTCGCGACCGCCCCCGCGCTGCAGCAGCTGCGAGATCGAGCTCACGTCGAGCGCATTCGGGTTGTTCGAGCCGTTGCCAGAGACCAGCCCCGTGAGCTTGGCGCTCGAGTTGCGATACTGCCAGACGTAGATCGCATCTGTCGAAGCAGCCACGATGTGGCGACAAGTCATCGATACGTACAGCGGCTCGAAGTCGATCACTTTTGTTTCGATGGGCGATCCGATGGTGTCGCACAGGATTAGCTGGTACTGGATCTCCTTGAACGTCGACGCCTGGTCGTGCGGGTCGCCGGCGCGACCGACACCTTCACCTAGGTCTTCGTTGTAGATCTTGGTCAGCAGCACGCAATTGTCGCCCGCAGCCTTGATCCCAAGTAAGCCCTTAATGTACTTTGTGACGCGCTCGTCCGACTTGGTGTCCCAAAACACCACGCAGTTCTCGATCTGGTCGACGCGGTTGTGCGTGTACACGAGCGTGTTGGAGTAGAAGCCCCACTTATACGCCGGGCGGATGTTCGCAAAGTAGATGTGCGAGTCGACTGCGAGGCAGATGCGCAGCCCCGTGCCTTCCCACGCGAGCGCTTCGATGCGGCTGCCAGGCACTCGCAGCGAGCGCAGGTGGCGTCCAAACGGGTTGTAGAACTGCACGACGTTGAACTCCTTCGAGTCGCCGCCTCGTGACGCCGAGTCGTACTGTGTGCCAGCTAACGCGATCACGCTCCCGTCGTTATTCCAGCGCACCTGGCTGAGCTCCATGCCCGTGTCGATGAGCACCGCGTTCTCATCGAATCGTCCTCGCGTGATCTGCACTTTGCCGTCGCGGAACGCAATCGCGAGCGTCGGCGCTTCCTGGCTGATGTGGCCCTCGCAGCCGTCGTACCAGTGCACGCCCACGATCTTGTAGTCGTGCTCGCCGCGGCTGTTGTTCTCGACCGCGTAGAGCGCGAGGCTGCTCACCTTGTTGCCCATGGAGTCGTGTACAGAGACCTCGCCATCCTTAGACACGAAGAGCAGCGACTTGCCGTCGGGCGACCACTCGACGAACGCGAGCTGGGTCTTCATCTCCTTGCCCCATAGCCGGTTGCCGTCCACGGAGCCGACGATCACGGCGCCGTCCTCGTAGGCGATGCAGATCTTCTGGCCGTCGGTCGTCCACTTCATGTCCTTCACGACGCTCTTGTTGCGGTTGTTGATCATCTCCTCGTACCACATGCCGCGGTGCATGACCCAGACGATGATCAGGCCGTTCTCGTCGCTCGTCGTGAGCTTCTTGAAGTTGGCGTTCCACGTGCCGCACACGACCGCGCCGTTGTGGCCTTCGAGCGACTGGTTCATCGTGAGGTTGCTCGCGGCCGCGATGCCGCGCGGACCCTTGCCGTCCACCTGCGTCGCCGACTCGAGGCGCAGCACCTTGAGCAGTCCATTCTGTCCGCCGCACGCGATCCAGCCCTGGTCCGAGTTCCACGCCGCGCAGCGCAGCTTGACGTTGTTCGGGATCGCGATCTTCTTGCTCAGGTAGATGAACATGCTGCCGTCCTACTATCTATCAATCGATCGGCTGGCTCTGTGTGTGTGCGCGCCACCTCGAGCCTCAGCGAGTAACGCGACGACGACCGATCTTCCCGTGTGCGGAGCGCTAAACACGGCCGATATGAGACTCGATGGTTTGCCCAAAGCGACGCGGGGGGCGGAGATCTCCCAAGAGGCGCCATCCGTTGGGCTTTGGGCTGAAGCGGCGCATTGTGGTGTGGCAGAGCCACGTCATAGGTTTGAGCGGGCAATGGACTGTGGCAATCGTCGAGTGCCATGAAGACCCGCCAACGCCACGGACGACCGCATGCCACGCATGAAGCGCGAAGAGGAGGGAGGGACGAGCAGGAGGAGAAGATGCGCGCGCTCGTCATGCTTTGCTCGAAGTGATGGGAGGGGGGAAACTTCAACTGCAACCCCTTTCAAAATTGATCGCTGCCTTTGAGAGGGGAAGCGAGTTGAGTTGCAGGTGTGTCCATCCGTCCAGTCAGCCAGTTGCTCTTTGCTCGATGGTCGATGAAGCGCATCCATTCGTTCATTTCGTGTTGCTCTCTTTTTGCTGACGTTGCATGCGAGTGAGCTTGCTGAGCCATTCACCTGCCTCGCTGTTGACGTCCGCCCGCTCCAC
>JAASFQ010000950.1:0-11756 GCA_023333845.1 Globisporangium polare | reverse complement strand
CATGTGCCTCATCGAGGCCGTGAGCGGCGACATCCCGTGGGGCAAGAGCGTGATGCCAACTGTTGTTCGCTACAAAGTGAAGAAGGGCCTTGCGCCGAGTCTCCCAGCGTCGATGACCGACAAGCAGCGGAACCTGATCGATCTCATGACCAAGACGGATCCACTGGAGCGCGTCAAGATGGGCTTCGTCATCGATCTCTCCTCTCAAAGCGTCAGGAGGCATGGAAGAGTGTTAAAACTTGATGGTCTAAACACTGGAATTTGTTATCGTGTCTGTCGCTGGAAATGAAGAAAAGGTGGACCTCTCACTCTTCTTGCATACGCTGCTGCTGCCTCTCGATCATCCTTTTCTACGATCGAGATGACGATGAGCGCAGCGTGCGAGTGCTGGGGATGGAAGTGCTCTCCGCTCGCTTGGCCGCCGCCGTCGCGGCTGCGAGACCGGCGACTGCACGGTGCGCCGCTTTTCGACGGCGACGAGGGTCTGCAGTGACTTCCATGACCACTTCCGGCTCCTCGTCCTCTTCTTCCTCGTCGTCATGCTTGTTTCGAGCTTTTCCCCTTTTCTCGCCACCACCACCAGCGGCACTTTTGCTGCTTCCTTTCTGCGCGGTCTTGGTACTTGCGCCACCCGCTTTCCCATTCTGTTTCTGTTCTCCAACATGGTCCTTCTTGGGCTTCTTGGCGACTGGAGAGGTACTCGGTGTGCTGCTGCTGTTCGCCTCAGGCACTGTTGTCTACACAGATACAACACAGTGTTAGCGATATTATCATTCCCTATAGCCAGCGCGTACTTGTCACTCAGTACCTTCTTTGATGTCTTTGGTCCCCAGTTGAAAGGCTCGGTCGCGCCGAGCTTCCCGCCCAACTTCGCAAAATGCTTGGCAAAGAACTCGTAGTCGGGCTTGTCTTCAAAGCCGCACTCGCGGATCTTCTTGAGCATGAGCTTCCATTCCACGGGCAGCTTGCTGCAGAGCTGATCCACCGAAGTCGCCTTCTTGATCTTCGCTCCCTCAACGTCGCTCGACGCCTTCTGCCACGACAAACTGCCCAGCTGCAGGTAAATGAGCACGTTCAGCAGCGCTTCCACATCATCTCGTCTGCTAGGAGCTGCAGATGATAGAGATAGCACAGGCCGTCGCGTTAGTGAGCTTTGATGGCTATTGGCGAGAGAGTGTGTGGGCTTATGAACGTACTGGCGCCAGCGTGGCAATTGAGACTCAAAAACGTGGGCGTGCCGACGATGGTGCCCGCTTTGTACTCCTTGTGCTTGCCCGTGGCCATGACGTAGCGGTCCGAGATGCCAAAGTCGAGGCAATAGATCTGCAATTCCCCCATGAACAGACTCATTAGCGCAGCTCTTCACACCTTCCAAGTACAACAAAAACACCCCACGTACCTTGTTCTCCTTGTCGGCGTCCACCATGAAGTTCTCCGGCTTGACGTCCACGTACATGACGTTGTTCACGTGCATGTGCTGCAGCGTGTCGAGGATCTCAACTCCCAGGCGCGCGGCGGTCGCCGACGGGATCGGCCCTTCCTCCTGCAGCACGGTCTCGAGTGTGCGGCCGAGGCGCTCAAGCACCAAGAAGCGGTAGCCCTACGTGATAATAACAACATCAGTGACCTCATACACCCATATAGAGTGCTACAGGGAGCCTAATGTTGTCCATACCTTGTCTTCGCCGTAGGCGCCGTCGGGGATGCGCGGCACGCGCGCGTGGTCGCGCAGACTCGACTGGTAGACGAGGTACTCGGCGTAGAGCGCGTCGGCGTTGCGCTCCGCGGGCGTCTTCTTGCGCTTCTTGTTCTTCTTCTTGGCCGCCGGGATCTCCGGGATCGGCGACACCTTCATCACGAAGCGCACGCCTTTGGCCGCGCCAATGGGCTTGACCGGCTCCACTGTAACGACAGCAAGAGGTAAGTCCCAGGACGTCAATGGCCAAGGAGGGCAGCAGTTATACACGTGAATAGATGCAGGACGCACCTGCGTACACGTCGCTGCAGGCGCCGGAGCCGATCTTCTCGCCCAGCGTCCAGTTCTTGAGCGTCAGGCCCTCCATCGTGACTGCTCCTCTTGTTGCTTGTCGATGTCGTGCTGGGTAGTTTTTCAAGGCTTTTCCGTGAAAAGATACCAGCTTTTTTTGGTCACTTCAATTTTTGGAATTAGCCACAGGGGACTTCTATTGGATTAAATGCAGTGGACTGTTGAACGAGGATAGCTGATTGGTTCAAATGACCAAGCAACAAATACGCTTGCCGATTTGAAAATCAGGCAGCTCCGTCACAAACCATCACACCGGCACGAGAATGCCTATGACATGCGGAGTGAGCGCTACGCTTCTTGCTTCATTAAGGGCTTCCCTGTTACTGGCACCATCACGCAGACGGTGGCTTCAAAATGCGAACGACGATACAGTATTCCTGTCTGGCTTAGAGACGCGCCGCGGTCACGTTACGACGCACGTACTCCGGGCTGCAAATCAAAACAAATCCGAGACACAGCGTCAGTTCCCAGTTCCCAGTTCGCCCAGCGCTTATCAGCAGAGTACAATACAATAAATACACACCCGATGTTCGCGAGGCTCTTGGTGCCGGCGAAGAGCATGGCGTGCTTGAGCTCCTCGTTGAGGATGCGCAGCACGCTCAGCACACCGTCCTCGCCGCTGTGCGAGAGCCCCCAGAGCACGGGGCGGCCCACGAACACGGCGCGCGCACCGAGCGCCAGCGCCTTGAACACGTCCGTGCCGCGGCGCACGCCGCCGTCCATGTACACCTCGGCACGCCCTCCGACGGCCGCGATGATCTCCGGCAGCGCCTCGATGGTCGACGACACGCCGTCGAGCTGGCGCGCGCCGTGGTTCGAGACCAGGATAGCATCGCAGCCCATGTCGACCGCGAGCTTGGCGTCCTCGCCCGTGAGCACGCCCTTGACCACGACGGGCAGCTTGGTGATGCTCTTGAGCCACTTGACGTCGTCCCAGTTGAGCGTGAGGTCGAAGAGGTTGCTCACGTACTGCGCGAGGCCCGAGTCCTTGAGGCTCGAGACGCCGTGCGCGTGCTCGCCGCCCACGTGCGCAAAGTTCGCGAGCTCCAGGTGCTTGGGCAGCGAGAAGTGGTTGCGCACGTCCGGCTCGCGGTGGCCCAGCATCGGCGTGTCCACCGTGAGCACGATCGCCTTGTAGCCGGCCTGCTCGGCGCGGTGCACGAGGTCGCGCGTGAGCTTGCGGTCCTTGAACACGTACAGCTGGAACCAGCGCAGCCCGTCGCCGTTCGACGCCGCCACATCCTACAATACAATGCACGCACAGACAGCACAGCTGTTAGCAAGCGAATTACGCAACCCATACACATGCAGTTGATGTCACACACACACACACGCACACACACACCTCAATGCTCGTGGTCGAGATGGTACTCAAAATAAAGCAGTTGCCGGTCTTGCGCGCGGCGGCGCTGCTGGCGACCTCGCCATCCGGGTGGGCCATGCGCTGCATCGCGGTCGGCGCGATGCACACGGGCGTCGCGATGCGCTGGCCGAGCACAGTCGTGGAGATGTCCATGTTGGACACGTCGCGCAGCACGCGCGGGCGCAGCGTGAGGCGCTTGAAGGCCTCGCGGTTCTCGCGCAGCGAGACCATGTCGTCGGCGCCCGACGCGTAGTAGTCGTAGGCGTTCTTGGGCAGGTACTCCTTGGCGTACGCCTCGAACTCGAGCACGTTGAGCGGCGCGCCGTCGCTTCCAGCCACGATCTTCATGGTAGCGTGTGGTGGAGAGGAGAGAGAGAGAGAGGGGGGGGTCTGGTGTGTGTGGCCACGTGTGCTCTGCGAGGCAAGCGCGTCAATGGGCGACTGGAGGGATCGCGCGTGTTGCGTTGCCTTGTGCGTTCTTCAAGGAGAGCTGCTCATTGCGTTTACAAGCATGCCTGTCATTTCGACCATCGTGGCTGCTGATCCTCTGGTCTTATCTCTCCCTTTCTAAATCAACTAAATCTCTACAAATAAGCTATACACAAATACACTCGACACCTTCTTATTGGTAATAGTCTCGCACAAAGAGTCATTATAGAAGGTGCAAAGCCACCCGGACCGGTTCGCACGATTCCCAAGCGAACCGGTCCCACTTTCTTTTTTCCAAAGCGAAACGCGAAAGTTGCAGCCAAAAGTGTGCGAAAAGACTGGACCGGAAGCCGACGCCGAAGAAAGGAAAGCAAAAGCGCTGGCCGAGGACAAGTCACTCGCAAAGAGAAGCACAGACAGGTTCTCCCCACGCACATCACTGAGACCGAGCAACATGGGCGGCAAGGCGAAGTTCCAGAAGCACACGGCCAAGGAGCTCGCGGACAAGCAGAACCAGAAGAACAAGGGCGGCGGCGGCGCCGGCATCCAGACGCGCCTCGTGCCCAAGCTCAACTTCACGTGCGATATCTGCATGGTACGTTCGTTACCTACTGCTCGCTGTTGTATGTGTGTGTGTGTGTGTGTGTGTGGACGTGTTACGGTGCGTGGGTACCACGAGCGTGTCGACTGATAATGCGCGTGTCTACTTGACGGATGTGTTCCAACAGAGCGCCTCGCCGGACATCAAGTCGTACGAAGCGCACTACCTGAACAAGCACCCGAAGGCGACCTTCGACAAGGACGCCATGGTGAAGAAGGCCGAGGCCGCGCGTGAGGCCATGCGCGCGCAGGCCGCCACGGTGGTCTCCGGCTCGCACCACAAGAAGAAGTAAATGTCTTCATTCGGCGGCGGCGACGTCTTCCTCCAGGAGATGATATCCAGACGACCTCCTCAGCTCTGACGCCTCTATCCAAGCCACCATCGATGCGTTCTCTTCTCTACCATGCGTCTCGCTCTGCTTTCTCGACCCAAGCAGCGCGACGGTGATACCACGCGCAGCGAGATCCTGGCAAGGAAGAAGCAGTGAGAAAGAGAGCTGCGTCGCGGGTGGCTTTCGTGTTGTTGTACTCTACCGTCGTCACCTGAGCGCGGAGGCCATTGGCGACATCGATCGGCTCTATATTAACTAATCACACGCACATTTGTTTTTCTTCGTTCGATATGTGCCTGTCACGAAGAAGGAGCTGGGCTCGTAACGCTGCATTGAAATGAAGGAACAGCATGCTGCTGCAATTTTTCTACCCGAGGGTGACCATTTTCATGACGCTCACTCCACCCACGCAGCTCACTGGATATTGCTCTCTATTAAGTACGCAATCGAAGCGACTTTCGCTCGATCTACCTAGCGTATTTATCCTCAATGGCGTATTTACTGCAAGCAAAATATCTGCGCAATTCGTAAAAACCAATCTATCGGCCGTAATTACCGCACTTCACACAGTTCTTACGAACCACTGAGCGCCTCTCTTTTGCGTTTTGGCACGCGTTTTTCGCCTTGAATTCCCCCTCGTCGCTGCTCTTTGGATCCCGATACTTAAGCGCCATTTACCAGCCGCCACCAGAATCACCACCATGCTGTCGTCGTCCCGTGTCGCCCTCCGCTCGCTCGCGCGCCGCGCGTTCGCCACCGACGCCGCCGCCGCGTCGGCCACGCCGACCAAGGTGACGCTGAACCTGAACACGCCGTACGAGTCGTTCTTCAAGAACGCGCAGGTGGACCTCGTGCAGATCCCGGGCCTCGTGGGTGAGTACGGTGTCACTGCCGGCCACACGCCGATCATCGCGCAGCTCAAGCCGGGCGTGATCAAGGTCCACGTCGAGCGCGAGAAGGACGTGCAGTCGTTCTTCACTCCGGGCGGCTTCGCGCTCACGCACGCCAACTCGATCACGGACATCGCGTGCGTGGAGCTCGTCAAGGTTGAGGACATTGACGCCTCGGCCGCCGAGGCTGGCCTGAACAAGTACAAGGCCGCGCTCGCCACCGCCGCCGAGGGCTCGCAGGACAAGATCGACGCCCAGATCGGTGTCGAGACCCACCAGGCCATGCTCGCGGCTGTGACCGGCAACTAGATCTGACTCGACTGACAGCGTCCCGCCAGCAGTGAAGTATATTGCAGCACGCCCACAGCAGAACCAGTTATAGCGCCGTCATCCGCCATCACGCCTGCCGCTTTCTCCAGTCAGCCACTCAGCTCTCCCATCGTCGCATGAGATCTGGCAGCGAGCGGCGAAACAGGACAGAGAGAGAGAGAGAGAGAGCCGAAGCAGGTGATGCATGTGCATGTTGCCCGCGCACGTGAAAGAAATGAAAACGAAAAAAATGAAGCCTGAGGGAAAAAAAGAAAGAGAAAACAACAGCGTTCGATGATCATGAAGCCCGCTTGACTTGCAGACGCCGAATGCGCGGTCGATGGAGTGGAGGGCATTTGGCGACTGAGTTGGATGTGATTGCCATTGTCGTCCGTGATCACTCGATCTCTCTCGTGCATGCCGGCTGTTGTGTGGTGTGCTCTTCTAACAGCCGACCCTTTGGGAAAGAGGCCTGCGGACTGCGACCCTTCGCGTCGAGCATCCTTGGGGATCCCGATCTGCCATTGCAGCATTTCAAGCTCAAGGATCGATAGCACAGCAGCAGCAGGGATGGCCGACATGGACACCCCCACGAGCCGCGGCTCGCAGGTCATCAAGGTCGTCATGCCCACGTACATCATGGCGCCAACCGAGGACGAGCGGTGCGTCCGTCCACACAGAATGCAATCCAAGATCGCATCTACCAGATGAGCTCCCTTTGACGGTTTGTGTCATATCTATGCAAACACAGCTTCCGCCGGAAGAAGACGTGCCACATCATCGCCGACTGCCTCAAACGCGAGCTCGAGGGCAAGGAGTTCGACGAGGGCGACGCGAAAGCCTGGAGCGCGAGCATCGCCGACGCCGTCAAGACGCGCATCCACTCCGAGTGCAGCGCCGCGCGCTACAAGATCGTCGTGCAGACCTTCGTGGGCCAGCAGCGCCTGCAGGACGTGCGCATCACCTCGCGCTGCCTCTGGGACAACGACCACGACAACCACGCCTCGGCCGTCTTCAACAGCGTGCGTCCATATATATCACATTGGTGTCCTTACGGGTGGGCTCTGATGGTCATAACGCCACTGGGTGTCTGTTGTTGTTACGCAGCAACACATCTGGGCGACGTGCGTCGTCTTCGGCTTCTACGCCGACTGACTCAGCCCGCACGACAGCATTCACGACCAAGGCGCCCATGAACACGAGAGCAAAGTGTGGCAGGTACATGTACTTGGGTTTCTATAAATTATTTCTCATGTTTTACGGGGGGTTCTTTGTCTTCTCAATATCAATTCATCGTGCAGGTGGGTGAGGCTCTCTTGTTGTCGCGCTCGCTCTCTTGGTGCTTGGCGTCCAGCTGGCGCGCCATCTCCTTGTCACTTTCTCTCGGCGTCTTCATCTCTCTCTCTCTCTCTCTCTCTTGGGGTATACATACTTTACACAAAATCACACAACCAAAATAAAGCAAACTTGTCGGTCGGTCTTCTCTCATCTCCACGGCCCTGGGCTCGGCTGGAGCCGTATCCGTCCACTTGTAGACAAGACGCTATGCCGCGTTGAGCATCTCCCACGTGATCTGCAGGTCAAGGTCGCCCTCGTGCGAGCACAGGTGGTCGAGATTCGCGAGGATGAGCTCCACCTCGAGGCGCAGCTCGCTGATCTTCGGGTACGTGATGAACTTCATCGACTTGCCGTGGCACGCGTCCATGGCCTGCATCTTGACGTTGATGAGCGCCTCGCGCTCCGTCGGGCCGTCGCCCAGCGAGATGATGTGGCGCGGGATCGACGCCGAATCATTCTCCTCGTCGTACATCTCCCACACGGGGAACACTTCGTGGTTGAACGCCTCGATCTTCCAGCGGCGCGGGCAGTCCGGGTACAGGTACTCGTACGTCGAGCGCGCCGACACGACCTTGATCTGCGTGTTCAGGAACGAGACCACGCGCGGCATGAAGAGCGACGCTGAGAGCTCGACCCAGCCGGTCTCGGCCGCCGTCACGATCACCACGCGGCCGTAACTCAGCGCCTGCTCGAGCAGCTGCACGACCGAGTCCTCGAGCTCCTTGAGCTCCTCCGCCACGTCTGCTGGGACGTTCGGCTTCTCGTTCACGTACTTGGGGCACAGGCCCAGCTTCGCGATCGCAGACGACGCCATCAGCGTGTCGTCTTCAAGGCAAGATCACGCAGCAAGAGTGTGAGTCACAAATGACAAGTGAATGGTTGGACGAACCACACGCTAGATGCGGAACATACCCCAGTCGAAGAAGATAATCACGTCGTCCTCTTGCTTGCTCGTGAGGCCCGCAGACGCCGGGCCGTTGCCCAGCATCGCGCTGCTCGCCGCGACTTCGAACGCCGCGTCCAGCGCCAAGTTGTTGCACGCGTCCTCGACGCACACGTCGCCACCGCTTCGCGTGTTGGGCGCCATCACGTCTACCTTTGTTTGGTTTGGGATCGATCCTCTTGGTGGCTTCAGCGGACAGTTGACTCGTTGCGCAGACGACGGCAACTCTTTTTGTACCCGTTTATACGGTTGAACGGTCGATCGGTCACGCGACGCAGCAATCGATGTCAGTCAGTCGAGATGCGCGTTCGTTCCCACAGCGGACGATCGATAGGCGCGCTTGCTTGCTGCCTTCTAGTTCGTAGACAGAGCGAGCTGGAGACCACACCGAGAGATGAAGTGGTGGTGGTGAGTTGGTGGTTTTGAGGCGGATGATCGCACGACGCGAGGCACAAGTCGACGGGACGGCGAGAGAGAGACTAGCTGCTGCTTGTCGCGGATGGCCAAAGAAGAAGAGAAGGTGTCGCTTCCTTCGCTTCTTTCTCGCTGCTGCTTGTCTGTCGCTCGTGTGCGCTGCGCTTCGGTTCCCCAACAAAACCAGAACTGACTTCCGTTGATGGCCTGCGGCGCGCCAACGCCCGTTAACCTCCGCCAGCACCCGCTTACGAACGCACATGAGCACTTTGCGCTCGCGACGTGCGCATCTCGCTCTTTTTGTATTGCGAGTCATTTCTGCCAATCAGAGTGCCAAGAGCATCATTTGAGCAAATCAATCGTGGAGTTGAGGAAAAAGATGCCAGCTTTCAGCGAATCAATCGAGGAGGAAAACAAGACGGAGGAAAAAACAGAGGGAATAGGGTGATGTGCTGTTTGTTTGTGCGTCTCTCTCTCTCTGTTGTTGTGTGGGCTTGAGAGCGTTGCTCTATGCCACAGGCTCATCGACTCATGGCGCTCTGCCTGCATTGGCGGCCAACAAGTGGCCAGCAATGCGCTCTGGACACCACGTCGCTCTATTGCGTTGGCATTCTGGGCACAGGAGCCTTCGCGCATCTATCTATCTTCACGTCGGGACAGGAAGGTTCGGGGAACGCCATCACCTCGTGAACATCCACATCACCTTGATTCCCTTTTTTCTCGTTGGGACAACAAAGAACTCCGAAAATCTGTCTCTGCACAGGATGGAAGGAAGGAAACCATTCTTTTTCATTGTGGGGGCGAGCGTTTCATCCGAATGCACAATGGCCGCTTCTTATATGGGACTTCTCGGAAGGTGTTCGCTGGCATCCCTTTCAAAGCCACATGCATGCTCGGTCACGGCCTGTTAATCCCCTTGTTGATACAGTGCGGTGTGGCCTCTGCGGCTCCTGAGGATTGGGCTCAGCAGTGGGACCACAGCCTGAGCGGAGCCTCGCTCCTCGCGCGAGTCGCTACGATGCCATGAAAAAGGCGCCAACGACGGGTCAACTTGTCACGCATGTCGCGCGGATGTGTTGCTCCGTCGTGTCAATCGACACACACACACACACACACGGCTCCCAAAACTCGCTCTGTCTGGATACCGTCCAAGAGCTCACCTTGTTTGCGGATCATCTCAATGCTCTGACGCTGCGGCTGGCTCTAAATGCGTGGGAGGTAGTACATCTTGAGGATGTGGACTTGGAGCGCACCGCAATCGACACGCTTACGTCTACACCACGAGGATCTCTTGCACCTTTGCAAGTGCCTTTGCAAAGAAGGGATCCAGTATTCTGCGTATGTAGTCGCATTTCTCTACAATATATTATGGC
The DNA here is from genome assembly GCA_023333845.1 of Globisporangium polare. Taxonomy (NCBI): domain Eukaryota; phylum Oomycota; class Peronosporomycetes; order Pythiales; family Pythiaceae; genus Globisporangium; species Globisporangium polare. Next base: position 1,718 of record JAASFQ010000950.1, on the reverse strand, counting down.
TTTCTGACGCGTTGCGCATTCCTTTTGATCGTGGATACGTAGTGGTTGGTGGCGGCGACTCGATGTGTACGAGCGCCTTTGTCTAGTTGGTGGTGGTTGATATCTAAGCGAGTGTCGATTCGCGATTGCCCTTGTCGTAGTGCGCTTGGTCGCCCTACACCTTCTCGCCGCGGCGGCCCGCTTTGGCGTTCTTGGCCAGCTTGTTCGGGTTCACCTCGTCCCACTCGATGCCGATGATGCGGCTGAGGAACTTGTTCTCCTGCGGCGCGTCCGGCTGCTCGCTGCGCTCCTTGAAGACCGCGTAGCACGTCTTGCACACGCGCTTGGGGTCGCGCACGGCGGCGCCGCGGCGCGTGCGGCCCGGGAAGCCCATGGGGAACTTGTGCATCTCGACCGAGAGCGTGCAGCAGTCCGAGCAGCAGAAGCGCCCGCAGTGCGTGCAGTTGCACTTGCGGTGCCCGAACTTGACCTTCTTGTGGCAAAGCATGCACTCCGACCGCTCCTTCTCCGTGATGTACGTCGGCGGGAAGTAGATGTGCGACAGCAGCAGCTTCGTCGACTTGCGGTCCAGCTTCTCGAACACGTTCTTGCCGTCCGTGTCCTCCACGTCCATCTTCGCGCCGGCCTTCACGAGTGCGCCGGCGATCTGCAGCAGCCCACTCCCGATGGCGGTGTGGATCACCGTGTGGCTCTCGTGCATGTCGTTCGGGTTCGCGCCGAACTTGAGCAGCATGCGCGGGATGATCACGCTGTCGTCGCGCGACGTGATCACCGAGATGATCAGCGGCGTGAGCTTGCGCGAGTTCTTCACGTTCGCGCTCGCACCGCTCTCCAGCAGAATGTGTACCATCGCCGGCGTCTTCGTCGCGGCAAAGTGCAGCGCCGTGTTGCCCTTGTCGTCCTCCAGGTTCATCAGGTCCTCCAGCGGCTTGTAGTGCTCCAGCACCATCTTCACGAGCGGCACATTACCGCTCTTCACAGCGAGGTGCAGACCCGTCTGGCCGTGGTTCGGCTCGCGGGTGATCAAACCGTCCGGGCCCTCCACACGCAGGTGCTGCACGACGCCGCGCAGGTTGCCCTTGGCGCAGAGCTCGTGGAGCGTGCCGATCGGCTGGCTCTTCATCATCGGCTCGGCGCCGCCATCCATGGTCATGCGGATCGACTCGCGCGGCAAACCGTCCGACTTGACTGGCGACATCGGCGCGTTGCCAGCGGTGGCACGCAGGTCCGACGGACGCACGGGGAAGCCGTTTGGCGATGCGTCCTCCGGCTCTGAGTCCACAAACTCGTTCACGTTGTCGATGAATGCGATGCCAGTCGCGTCCGCCGTCTCGGGCATCACCGGCACGGTGGCCGTCTCGATCGAGTAGTAGCCCATCATCGCGACGCTCGAGCTGCTCTTCTGGCGCGTCTGCGGCAGCACGCTCTCGTCCACGACGTACGTGTTGTCCTCCTTTACGACGAACGCGTCGTCCTCGTCCACAAAATCCTCGGACTCGCGGGTGACTGCGGCAGGCTTGGCGTCCTGCTCGTCCTCCTCCTCTTCGTCGCTACTTTCGTCATCGAGTCCCAGGTCGTTCGAGGCGGAGCCCATCATCATGATCTCCTGCACTTCCTTCGAGAGCGCGTGCGTCAGCTTTGGTGAAGCTTCAGTCTGCACAGGCCCAGCGGTGGCGGCGGTGGCCGGAGTCGGCTCAGCCTTAGCAGGGGCTGGAGTT
>JAASFQ010000095.1:0-48193 GCA_023333845.1 Globisporangium polare | reverse complement strand
AGTTGAAGGCGGAGGAGCGGTTCGATGAAGATTGTTGAGTTGCTGGGACTCCGCGCTCCGCGTCTGTCCAGTCCCGAAACCCAGCTGGGACTGAAGACTTGAGCTGAAGAAAAACTGCTCTCTGGTGCCTCAAACGAATCGGAAGCCGAATCCAGCACTTCGAGATCGCAAGACCCCCACAGCCCATTTGCCAGACAATCCTCGTTGAGGTGTGCGTATGGAGAGAGCACATTCGTATGACTGAATGCGCATAATCGCGGTTGTCTGCGAAGCGCAGTGTCGGAGTGCGCAGCCTCTTGCCAAGTCTGAAACTTGTGAAAGTGGGGGGGAGGAGGGCAAACCGATCACTTCCATAATTCGAACATTGTCCGTTCTTTGAACGTGCGCCAATCACTCGTCGACCATTGTTTTCAGTCGAGCAAGCCAGCATCAGCAACAATCACTCCTGATCCAGTGGGCTCGGAGCTCATGAACAAATCAATGGGACTTGATGCTGCTACGGCGGTCATTGTCAACATCCGCACAGCAATACGGGTCGACGGGCCATGATAAACTCCTACGAGACGTCGAAGACGCTGCCGTGAGCAATGAAGCTGGGACAACTCATGTAGTCGTACACGCGCTGGTTCTCTACAGGTGACCAGGATCTCTCTAGGTGACACCTCAGCGCGTCCGTGCTGTTTCCGCCTTCGATGGACGTTGATCCTTCTTCGCAGCAGTCGGGACCACCCTCAACTCCGTGAGCAACCTCAACCTGGGTCCACTCCATCCCGCTCTTGGAATTTTCTCGACGGAACTTGTGGATCTGGAGCTCAGGCCTCGGTCGTAACCAAGCTCGACCTGCCCAGTGAGCAGCACTAGCTCGCTGTCCACGTCACGCAGTCTGAGCATGCGCCACAGGATCTGACAGCTCCAGATGAACACGGTGATCACGCGACTCAGGAAGAACGGTGCCAGTTGCCTCTCCACCCTGCAGCCACCGATTTCGCCTCTGAACAGTCCGTGATCCGCGATGTCGAGGCTCCGCCACCACACAAGATTCAGGACAACGCGTACTTGCAGCGCGATCGAACGCCAATAGTAGTGGCATGGCGTACGAGGTGTGAAAGCCGAGGGCCTGGCGCATCTCGGGCGCGAGGAGCGTGACGTAGAACAGGACAGCGACCGACGCGTCTGCATTGACCTTGTGGCGGAGGTTTATGTTGATCACGTTTGTGTTAACGGACGCCTTCTGAAGACTGGCTGGGTTTGGCACCGGAAAATGCCACTGAGCCAAATGCTGTGTGTGTGTGGAGCGTCTAGAGGTGGCTCCATTCATCTCGAAAATGCGATGTGCTGCAGTTCGCATCGCGCACTACGACGCCTACCCTTGGTAGAGCAAAAGCTTGGTCACCAGAAGACCTCCCAAGCGCGCGGCAGCACCAGTGACTGGAGTATTTGACGCACGATCCCACCTCCGAGGATGAGGAGTTGAGCTCAACGCCGAGCCATACTGATCGGCGCCAAACCCATCTGCTATAGGCGAGTGTGTACCAATACTCAGCTCAAATGTCTCAAGCCTTCTGCTGGCCCACGCATCCCCACAGGCGAGGAAGGGGCTGCCTCGAGGTTCCCATCGCGAGGCAGAATGCCCGAGTCCAAGTAGCAACTGGGCCGGATGAGGCGCTGCTCGTTCACCAAGATCTCCATGCTCAGGTTGTTTCGCATCAGGCACCGAGCACGCACTGGGAAGTCCAGCAGCAGCTCCATCGAGAGTCGATGGTACTCGCCATGCTCTCGACCGTGGAGACCGTTGCCCTCGGCGTCATAATGGCTCGCTTGTTCTCGCCTTCTGAGCTGGTAGATGTAGAAGAAGACGCCTTTCAAGGCCAAGTAGACGATGGTGAAGAGCACACTGAAGGCCACGACCTCGAAGAGCGGCTGATACACGATGAAGAACACGTTGTAGGGGGTGCCGTGCAGGAAATCCTGCGAAACGTCAAAGATGTTGCCGTGGGCGATGTACCCAGGAAAGCTCATGTAGTCGTACACTCGCTGGTTCTCGCCCTGCCACTTGGTGTCGAGGATGAGTCCGATCTCGGACGCTTTCCACTTGGTCACGGCCGAGCTGATGAGCACGATCTCGAGCGGACTCACGAACGTCCGCGACGAGACAAAGTACGCAAACTCCTCGTTGAGCTTCACGACACCGGCCCAGCACAAGTCGCACGAGACCATCACGAGCACGAGCGAGCGGATATTCGACAGCGTGGCGCGGATTTTCGACGACTCGAGCAGACTCCAGCTCCAGACGATGGTGTCCGGCAGCACGAGCAGCCACGAGAGCAGCTGGCTGCCAACCGTGAGCCCTACGACGAGCCAGTGGCTGTAGAGCGAGCAGTGCACCACGTCCTCTAGAAAGCTCTCTGTCGCGTCAAAGAGCGCGGCGCTGTGGAGAAGGGCAGAGGCGTGCAGGGACGACGTGCTCCGGGCCTTCGGGGCTTTCTTCGTGAACTCGCTCGGCTGGATGGACGACACGCTCGTGCTGATGCTGCCGAGCGCGACGCGTGAGAGGTGAATGTGTTGTTTCGTTGAAGCCTGTGCCGTAAACCGCTGGCAGCTGCCGCTGCTGCTCTGCTTGGCAATGACCTTCTTGTAATGCGGCCCCAGTACCCACTTGAGCGACTCGAACGCCGTGCGCAGATAGAGCAGCAGCAGCAACACGTCCATGCCGATCATGATCGAATAGAGCGGCCCGAAGCAGCTGAAGTTGGTGCTCAGGTGGGCCGTGGCCACCAGTTTCCCGTCGCTCTTCTGCTTCTCGACCGTGAAGTAGCTCTTGCTGTTCTGTCGGATGCCAAAGCTCAGGCCGAGCATCTCGAGCGTGTCGGCCGAGAGCCACACTCTCGCGGCGAGCATGTCGCGCATTTTCGGGTTCGCGATGCCGATGAACTCGCTGCGGAAGGCGTTGGGGCTCGCGCAGCCGTAGATCGTCGTGTGGTAGGCGACGCCACTCAGCGAGGTCTCATTGGGCCAGATGAAGCCCTCGAGGCAGACCACCTTGTACAGCGGATAGCTGCGGCTAACCATATCGAGGAAGGTCGTGAGCTCCTTCTCCTCCGTGCTGCCCTCCTTCGCGAGGTCGTTGATGCCCACGGTGATGTCGGGGAACATGTACCGGTTGAGAAAGTCCGTCGAGATGTGGTCCTGGCAGATGGACGGTTGCTGCGACGGGAAGAGCAGCTTGCAGCACGTCCAGACGATCGAGTCGAGCTTCACGGTGCTCGCGGCGATGATGTTCTGCCTCGTGAGCCTCGAATCCCCATAGCCCAGCGAGCAGTTGGAACCCAGCACCAGCACAGTAAAGCCGCCGCCGCTGTCGAAGGACGTAAAGTTTTCGCATGAAGACAGGAAGTGCGGCCACGAGGACAGCGCGTTCTCGGACAAGCTGAACTCGTCGCTGACTGACACTATGGGCTCGTCGCGTAGTGACCCGAAGGTCGTTGTGTGGAACGAGTTGGTGTCCGCTGGACCCACGTACCGGGTCTTGTAGTCCAGGTCCAGAACGAGCAGCACGATGAGCACCAGCAGGATGACGGTATAAAGCGCCAGCGGCAGGTGCAGTTTGATGGGCTGGCGAGGAGATGGTGACGCCATTGGCTCTCCTGCTTGGGTTGCGGTGCGTTAGTGGTTTTGTTTTGTATGGGCTTCAGCAGGCGAGACTTGCTGGAGATGGGCTGAGAAGAGGCTCAACGGCTTCGAAGGCTTGACAGGCATATGGTAAGCGCTGAGCCAAAGGATGGTGCGAACTCGTTCTATTGTCGGCCTCGGCTATTTAAACTCGCCTCAAGTCCGTCCATCGTGGTGCTCTAAATCGAGGCAAGCAAGCGAATTCTCGTGAGATCATCATAATGGCAAGCAAGTTTAGGCAACGCGTGACTCGCCACGGGTCACGCACAGCTGAGCTCATCAGGAGCTCATCATCGCACTGTATAGCCAAACAAACAGACGTTTTCTCAATGGCGCAATGTTCACATCAAAGCTGCTCTTCATTAACACGCACTGAGCGCTACCCACATGCCATCCTAAATACACACCTACGATACAGATAGACACACAAATCAACGCTCTCAAGGTCCTTTCAAGCTCTCGTTCGCTTGCAGGGTCGTGAGCTGCACTCACTGCTCGAATCGCTGGCGCTTGGCAGGGTACACAGGTAGCGGCAGGGACGTGGGCGAGCTCCTTCGGCTCGGGTCGTCGCTCACCACGCGGCGCAGCGACACGGGACCAAAGGACGACGGGGTCAACGAGCCCATGGACATGGATCGGCTGCTCGCCGGTGGCGACTGGGTCTGCTGGCTTTGGTTCTGCAAGAAGAGCGGCGTGAGCGACTCGGCGTGCTGCATGGCCCAGGAGAACTCGGAGCGCAGCATGGCGCAGACCTGGCAGCTCGCGGGGAAGTTCTGCGCGCGGCAGATGCGGAAGTGGCGCAGCAGGTTCTTCGCCTGCGAGCAGGACGCGTGGCACTCGCCGTCGCCCAGAAAGCACTCCTGGCAGTGGTCGAGCACGCCGCGCGCGATGCTGCAGTTGGGCACGTGGCACACGGCGTCGCCTTTGCAGCACTCGCGCGCGTGGAGCAGCAGCGCCAGCCGTCCAGCGAGGTCCTTCACCTGGTGCGGCGCGCTCTGCGTCTGCTTGGCAAAGCGGCTCTGGATCGACGGCAGGCGAGGCACCGGACTGGTGGTCGCAGTAGCCGTAGAGATAGGCGACAAAGCCTTGGACTCCTCAATGTCGCTCGTCACTTCCCTACAGGCGTCTCCAAATCGACTGCTCTCCGTTGGACTCAGCAGCGGAGCCGAAGTGAAGTGGAGCTGGTGGATGCCCTCCGTCAGAGTACGAGACGCCATAGGGAGCACGAAGCCGGAGCTCGGGAGCTTCTCGGTGTGCTTGAGGACATGCGCGCTGAGGTTCGGACGGCGGATGTTCATGGTCGAGTGCACGGGAGGCAGCTTGTGCATCATCAGAGGCTGGCTCGGAAGGCTGGAGCTGGAGCTGCTGGTAGTACGCATCGTGGTATCGGCGACCGCCATCTCTGTTATTGGTGGTTCGGTGGTTAAGAGACACTCGGGTGGCGCTGTGGCTGGTGAATTCGGGAATGAACGAATGAGCCGAGCGGTGATTGAGTTGATTGAGTTGCTCTCGTGTGCCTGATAAGCTCAGTCAGAGGCATTCGCTAACGTGACTGGATCTTCATCGGATGTATAGGGATCCCCCCAAACAGGCGCCCTCTCTTCTTTTCCGCCTTCCCGCCCGCCTCTGCCGGATTTCCAGCGACCCACTGGCCCCAGATGGTCGTGATCCTGATGGCGAATGTCTGAATGGACGGACGGACGGACGGACGGACGAACGTTGGCGACCTTGCAGGGTCTATTTGTCCCACCTTGGCTCTCTTCTACCACTTCAGAGGTTGAACAGTGCAAGTGATCTGTTTGCTTGCGACCAGCCCAAGAGCTCCGGTTCAGTGCAGTACAGTACTTGAAGGGCCACACTCATAAGAGTATCACCTGGTTTCTGTGCTGAACGCAGACGAGAGGGTGTCCGCGCCTCTGCGCATACGCTGGTCAACAGCCAATTAGGCGTCCATCTGGTCGCTCGATCATGAACGCTGTAGCCATGTCACGTGGAATTAACACGCCAGCCGGCAGCGCTGGAAACTTGATGGGGGCTGTTCAAGCCAAGCTTTGCGCGTCCAGACGGCGCGTGGAATTCGTGGCAGGCGTGAGTGAGTGAGTGAGTGAGAGAGTAGTGAAAAGGCCATGGTTCTTTCACCAGCAGGCTTTCAGTCGATTGATGATATGGAGCAGCTCGGTGCGAAAGCAAGCAAGAATCCAGTCGCCGAATGCATTACTGCGGTCGCAATGCGTGCACGCACATGCGAGAAGCAGAATGGCTCTCATGTGCGTTCCTATTGCGCGACATAGTAGTGACTGATTTCGCAGAGTTGGGTGAGCACGTGGAGTGGACCCATGTGCGATCGCAGAAGGAGTCGTCCGATCTTGCTCTCTCACATTATTATTCGCCCTGTCTGCCAGTTGATAGGTGGGTTGTCTTCTGGAGGTCTATCAGCCACACACCTGAGAGCCATGACACGTAAAGACCTGGGATCTTTGAAGAGCGAGCGAGCGTTGTGCTGGCGGTGGTGAACCAGAGGCGAATCCCATGACAGACAGACAAGGAAAGGGACGACGAGCGGTCGCTGGTGCTAGTCGTAGAGGTTTTGGCAGCTTTCTCCGGTCGACAGACACGCTCTCCTGCTGCGAAATCTGTGGCTCCGGTGGAGCTCTTCGCCTGGGATCCAAGAGCTCTTGTTGGTGTCTGCGGCGGTCGGCAGTTCGAGTCAGCGCAAGTTGAAGCCAATTTTTGCTCCGACTCTCACCAAGTGGTGCGGATTTTATATGCTGTTAAGTACGCACTTGTGATAAATACGATGAGATGGAAGAGAGGTTTCCTTTTCAACATTTTTGGCGAGCACTTCAATGCGGGCTTGTGCATTTGAATGGAAGGGAAATGCGAGTGAGTGCTGCTGCATGAAGCGCTGTGGTGAGTGCAGGCGAAGAGCGCTTATGTGGGTGCCTGCACGATGAGATGGCGATGTGGGCGGACTGCCATGTGACTCTCGTTTCGCTCAAGTGTGCGTGTATTTTTAGCTATCCATGCGATCAACGGACGGCGCGCAACGGCTGAGGAAGGAAATGCGCAGTGTCCGCTGCCGCCCGTTCGCTCGGTCGTGATGCGTTTAGGATCAGCCCCAAAGCTCCATCGACAGTGCGACTAAGCTCCGGTATGTGCGCGAGGCAGTGCTGGTGATGGCGAAAAGCTGCCGCTTGGCCGCGTGATTGAACCCTTCGCAGTTGCACAGACCGCCGAAAAAGTATGGCTCGACGGAGATCGCATGAGGTACGTGCTCTTCTTATTGTTGCTTGGGGCGCCACATATCCAGCTCGTAACGTGAGGCAATTGCTTGGTGGGTACAGGTGCAAATGCCAGGGTATCGCGGTAGGACCCGCAGTGATCAGCGGCATCTCCTCGTGGAGCTCGAGCTGGATGACTCGGTTGTGCTCGCGCCAGCTCACTACAACGACGGCAATTATGAGCGATCCATACCTGCAACGGCGCATACGCGAGGCGCTTCACATCGGCGAGCGTCTGCTGCTGATACCTATGAAGACAGCTTTGATCCTCGCTATCCGCGACACCCCAGCCAGTACGAAGCATTCGAAGCGCATGACCAGGTTTTTGAGACGGGTCCAGCGACTCGAGGAAGTCAGCGTCCGCAATCTGCAAAACCGCGCGTGTCTTGTAGCGATAGCGCAATGAAGAGCTCGCGATCGCAAAGTACTTTGTATCAAGACACGGCCTCTGTGCAAGCTCGCAATGCACAGCAGAAGCTGCTCAGTCCGTACAAGCTGAAACAGAAAGTGCTCAGCAGCCGACGTCACTTGGATCCGACGCCTGATCTCATAGATCACAATGGCCGCCGCACTACTCGGAACCCAACAGTGAGAGAGTCGCCGCTTGCGCTGCTTTCCGCCTCACTGCGACAGAATGCCCAGCTTCGCGATGAACTCGTGGCTCAGTTACAGCAGGAGGTGTCCAGCAACGCGGCGAGCATGTCCCAGCAAGACAGGTTCTCACCGCCACAGCTGTCGCCGCGACTCGTGAAAATGCTCAACAAGTTGCGAAGCCTCTCGCTGTCGATCGTGGAGATGCAGTTGTACTTTCGGAAGGAGATCCTGACGAGTGCAGAACCTTCAGTTGCTGTCGCACACCTCGAGCGAGAGCTTCACGCGTACTTGCTTCAGATGATCTCTTCCGACGTGGATTTTCTATCCTACTCTTCGTCACTCATTCGGATATTCGACAGCAATGGCATCAACCTCGTCCGGAACCCGTTTGTGGAGGGGCTGTCCCTCGACTCGTCCGAGTTGCTGCTGTGTTCGTGCAACCATGTGTCGTCGTCGACGTACTCCAGTTCAGCCTTTTCGTCGCCATTTCCATCGTCGTCTACAGCAAGCTCATCATCACTCTTCCAGCTCTTGGTACACAAGCTGGAAGCGTTTGCGCTCTACATGCGGAATCATGTGCCAACGTGGCAAGCATTACCGCCAGACCGAGTAGCAGTAGCGCTTCTGCATTTGATCGAGCTTGAGAATCGAGCCAACGCGACAAGATTACTGCCAAGCTATCTGCGTCCACCCTCGGCTGCAAGCTCGAGCAGAAGTGCCTCCTCGGAACGCAGTCGATTTGCCCAGGCGTCCAGTCCAGCTGTTGAGGCGAATCGGCAGCCTCCATCACGAACGCAGTGCGTTGAAACAGAGGACGATATCGAGAGAGAGATTTCTGTGCATCCTCGGTCCAGCTTCGTTGCTTGGCACACAGTTGAGAAGCAACACGAAGAAGAAGCGAGCAGAGTTGAGGAGGGACCATTGGATACGACTTCTGCTCGGATACCTTCTGTAGCACGCTCCGTTGAGGAAACGTTTATCTCGTCGCCAGCTGCGGCCAAGCAGCAAAGCTCAGTGAGAGCCTCCGCAAAGAAACAGAAAGGGTCCAGGTCTGAAGATACCGTGGCTGCGCGTGACAGACATGTCGAAGCAAACTCGCCACGGGATGAGAAGAGCAGTTCTCACGCTACACGAGATGGTGAAGCGAGTGAACCAAAGTCGAGCGGCGATAGCCTCCACAAGAGCGAAGCGAAGACGTCACTGAACAGTGCTACACCATCCGAGTTTGTTGACAACATTGAAGATTACCGTCAAAGAGTCGAGACCACCAGCTCACTGGACTCTGCTGAAGTAGTGGCGGCTATTACATCTGTCAGGATAGCAACCTTACCTGATGCTCACCTCAGCGATCCAGCTTCGAACGTGGCGGCGGCGGAATTGCAGACTGAGCAAAGAAGTGAAAGGTTGCCGAAGCCGCTGAGCTCTTGCGAAGACTCGGCATCAAGTGCCGTCCGCGCTGAAGCCGTGAATGCGAATGCCGATCAAAGTGAAGAGGATTCGTCAACTCAACGCTGCTTCCAGCAAATTTCGGCTCCACTTGGCGAGAGCGACGGTCAATCCGTGCAAGAGGCGCCAGACTCAAACGAAGACAAAGATGAAGACGGCAGGGTCGTCAGGGACATTGCAACTTCTGACGAAGTACCCGACGACAGCATGTTTGAGCATTCATCGGAGACGACTCGCTCGATGATTGCCTCGGCGTTGGACATGCTGCCGTCATTCAGTGTGTTCGACTCGACAGAGTCTTCGCTGCCAACTTTGCTAGTGACCTCCGATTCGTCTCTACCGGATCCTGTGGTCTTGAAAAGGTCCAGGGGTGATGAAACGAGCACAGAGCATGGCACGCTACCAGGCGTTGCCAAAGCTTCGAGTGAACTTATCGTCTACGACTTTGAGGACGCGCCGGAGGACGAACAATGGATGGTCGACCATACTCCTGAGAAGCACCTCGCGAACGATAATTCAGACAGCTGTAGGACCGAGGAGCCAGTGTTGGAGAAGATTTATGCTCTCTGTCGGGATGTTCAAGTTGCCGCACTTGACATGGGGTACCACCTCGACCATCTCGTTGAAAAGGAGCACAAGCGTCCAAGTCCAGTCCCGCCACCAATCGTGCGATCCGTTCCGAGCTACTACGAGCCTCCAATGTACTTGGAGCGCGAGCTGAAGATGCTGCGGCGGTACTTTCGCCCTTGGCGAGACTTTGCTCTGGAGCAGACTGAAGCGAAGCGAATACTGAGACGAAGGACAGCACTACGCCAGATTTGCCGCTTCGTCTACGACACGCATCGTGCTCGGCAATTTGCTCAGCTGCAGTTGGAGTCATTGAAGAAAGACACGGCAGCAGAGCGAATACAGAGAGCGTGGGCGATTCATCTTCTGCGTGTGCTTGTTATGCGGCAGAAAGCAGCCTTCCGATCGACTCACATGGCTTTCAAGCGCTTCGTGTTCTACGTCCGGACCAGCAAGTTTCGTCGACAGCGTGAAGCTTCGAAGGAAAGGATCCATCGCTGGTGGCGGAGACGGCGTGACGCTTTAAGAAAGCAAGAAGCAGGTCGAGTTCGCCAACTTCAACTTCAGCAACGCCGACATCAAGCAGCGAAGGGAGTGCAGTGCTTCTTTCGGGAAAGCATCCTTCGTCAGCGACTCGCTCGTGTCACTGCTGAAAACCAGCAGATCCTGCTCAAAAGCCAGCTCTTTTCACTCAAGGCTCGTCGAGAAGAGGAGAAGCGCCGAAAGAAAGAGCTGATGAGGCAGCGGGAACTCGAGCGCTCGATGAAAGGAGCCCTCGATGACCTGGAAGCGAAATGGAAGCGATCTGAAACTGAGCGAACCAAGATGCTGAGGCACCATCAGCGCGTTCTCGGGCGACACCAACTTGTGGAGGAGAAGAGAAGGCGGGAGCTGGCACACCTCAAGATATCCACTTTTCTCGACTCGTGTCTGCTGCATTGCAAGATCAAGCGAGTGGTAAGAGAGAAGGCAGAAAACCACGAGCAGTGGGTTGTTGTGTCCAGGGAAAAAGCTGCGCTAAAGCGCGATACAGAACAGTGGCGTGCCCAAGATAAGCTTCAACTTCGTGTTCTTCATCGAAAATTGGCGAAGCTCGAGGACGAAAAGGCAAGCTTGACAAAAACTCAGCAAGCGCTTCTTGAGACCCACAAGCAGCGCTCACAGCAATTACACGAGCACGTGGCGCGAACGACGATCAAGGCTTTCATCGACGCGCGCTTGCTCCAAGCCAAGGCAAGAAGTGAGAAGCTGGAGCAACTGCGAGTGCAAAGGGAGATTCTGGCTGCGAAGGACGAGCAGGAGCGAATGGTCCGTGAAGAACTCTCCGAGCGGGATCGTATCGCACGAGCGGAGATGAAAGAACTCGAAAAGCTGCTGAATCGAGCTCAGCAAGATGTAACCAGTCTCACGCTTCAGCAAAAGCGTTTGATAGCTGAGAAGGAGCTTGAAGCAGTTGCTGCTCAGAAGGCGATCGAAGCCACTGTTGCTGACAAGAATCGCATCGTCATTTCGAAGTGGTTGTCGGAACAAATTCGCACGTCAAGGGAGAAATCAAAGTTTGAGCGAGAAAAAGCTGCGCTCGCGCACGCAGTTGAAACGGAGCGACAAGGACGACTGGCGATTGAGCGAGAGAAAGAACTGTTGCTGCGGAAGCGAGAAGAGGAGAAACGATCTCAACAAGTGAAAGGCAACCTCGCCTCACTGCAGAGGCGGAAGTCCTACATGAAGCAGCACATGATTGCTGAGAAGCGGCAACGAGAGGCTGCGACCAGCACGATCTGCTCTTTTGTCGAGCGACGCGTTCAGAGCTCACGCAAAGTGCTCGCTGATGAGCAGCGTCGGCTTCAAGAGGAGAAGAAATGGCATCACGACTTGCAGCGTCAGTTGGAGCTTCAAAAGTTCCTGGTTGCTGCAATTGTCGACACAAGACTCGTAGCTGAGAAGCTTACGAGGGCGAGCATCGAATCAGCAACGTCTTCGATCGATCGCGTAGCTGCCTTGCTGTATCACAAGCACACCCGTCTGCAACATCTAAAGTGCAGCGCATCTGCCAGAAAAGTTCAGCACTGCTGGCAGTCGTGGCGAAAGGCAGAGCAGTACCGGAAGCTGGAGCAGAAGAGAACCATCAGAGCTCAAGCTTTGCGTCACCATTACTGCGCTCGTGGAATTCAGCGAAGTTGGTGTTTGTGGAGGATCAAGCAAGGGGAGCTTGTCGAGCGAGAACGAGAGCGACAAGAGCGCTGTCTCGCTATTCGACTTCGGGTGTGCTCTCGCAGAATCCAACGAAGATGGCGCCAATGGCATGATGACATGGTTGAGACACAGAAGAGGATGAGCAGGGAAGAGAAGCTTCGCGGTGCTCGTCGGAGTGCTTGTGCTCGAAATATTCAGCGCTGCTGGCGTCGATGGCAGCTGAAGCTTCTCCGAATACGACTGCAACTGAAAGAGCTCAAGAGATTGGAACGTGCTGGTCTCATTCGGCGCCGCTGTTGTGCTCGAAGGATCCAGAGGTGGATGAAACGAACACTTGCGAAGATGCGGCGCCAGCAAGTTGTGGAAACAGAACAGCGTCGACAAGCTCGTCAGAACCAGCTTGAGCACATTCACAAACGCGCATCAGCAAGGAAAATCCAGAAGCGATGGAAGAGATCACGTATCGAAGCAGGGAGGCGCCGACAAGCACAGAAGACTCGACAGGATCAACTCGAGCAGATTCGCAAACGCGCATCGGCTAGAAAGCTTCAGCACCAGTGGAAGAGGTGGCGAGTCGAAGCCGAGGAGCGTCAACAAGCAGCAGATGACTTGGCAAACCAGTGTATGGAGGCAGAACTCGAGAGATTTGCGAAAGCACATCAGATGCGTCGGCAAGCATGTGTTCGGAAGATCCAACGAACCTGGCGAAGGTGGCGAGCAGCATTGAATGAGCGCCGTGAGGCTGTGACGAGACTGGAGAGGGAGTGTCGTGGGGCGGAGGTGGCAAGACTGCGGCGAGGAGACAAGATGCGTCAGCATGCTTGTGCTCAGAAGATTCAGAGGAAGTGGCGAAGGTGGCATGTGGCAGTGAAAGCGCGCCACCGAGCTGCGGAGACGTTAGCTAGACGGTGTCTTGAGATAGAGACAGCGAGATGCGCGCGGGCAGCTAGTATGCGCCAACAATTTTGCACGCGAATGATCCAGAGAGTGTGGCGAATAACCGTGAGAGAACGCAAGATAGCTGCGGAGGTGCTGGCCAGACGGTGTCTTGAAGCGGAGACAGCAAGATGTGCGCAGGCAAGCATCTTTCGTCGACGATCGTGTGCTCGGAAGATCCAGAGGAAGTGGCGAATATGGCGAATGACCTTGACCGAGCGTCAAAGAGCTGCTGTGATGCTGACGAGGCAGTGCATCGAGACGGAGATAGCGAGATGTGTGCAGGCAAAGTGTATGCGTCGTTATGCGAGTGCTCGGAAGATCCAGCAGAAGTGGCAATTGTGGCGTATTGCAGTGAAGGAGCGCCGAAGAGCTGCGATGATGTTGGTTAGGGAATGCCTCGAGGCGGAGACTGCTTGTGTTGCACATTCAATGACTCTGCTCCGACGAGTGTGTGCTCGAAAGATCCAGCAACAATGGCGTAACTGGACTGAGGCGCGCCGAAGTGCACAGTTCATATCTGCTGAGCTCGACAGAATCCACCGCAGGGTTTGTGGTCGACGGATCCTTCGCAAGTGGCGGGAGTGGCGGAAGAAGTGTGAGGAGATCAGAGTTGTGAATGCTGCAGTCTTGATCGAAACCGTCTGGCGTAGCTACTACACCCGGCAGCAGTTTGCAAGTGTGAAGGAAGCGAAGCGGCACGAAGAATCCCGGTTGTTCGAGTTGAGGCTCAGCGGATTTGCGAGAAAGATCCAGCTCTGCTGGGGACAATGGCTGAAGCGAGTGTGGAAGGCGAGACGTGCTGCCGTGAAGCTGCAGGAAGACAAGCTGATCCATGAAGCGAAGAACGCGAGCACGAGGAGACTCATCAGATCAAGACAGGAATCTGCCGCAGTCGTCATCCAGTCGCGATGGACAGGGTACCGATGTCGAGTCATCTATGTCGGCGTTCGCAGACAGCTCCTCGACCGGTTCATTTATGCGGAAAAGGCAGCCACAAGGCACAGCGACGACGAAGCTTCGGACAAACGTACTATTAGGCCGCAATCGGATGCAAAAGATGATCGTGAGGTTGACCGAGCGGCAACCGCGCGAGCAATCCAGACGAACCGACTTGGCTTCCGCCTTGAACTCCAGCAGTGGGTGTGCCATCAGCTACCAGCTATTCTATCTGAAGGGATCAGCGCTGTCGAGCGCCTCAATTGCGCCGCCCACGTCGTGCAGAGCGCTTATCGAGGCTTCCGCAGCCGACAGCAACTGCGCTTTTGCATCAAGAAACTAGCGAGGACTGCACGTGGTGACGACGACAGTCTTCAGTTCTGGTTCGCACGTGGCCGAGCGTGGATGACGTCCAAGAGCTACAGTGAAGTTCGTCTGCGATTTGACTCGTTGATGACTCGAAAGTTGCTGCTGATGTTTGACCCTGGAGCGCACACTGCTCTTGAGCTTCAAGAAGCATTGGAGGAAATCGTTGCAGATGTGCAACCGATCATCGAGAGCGCAGTTGCAGGTTCAGGTGGACGTTCAGATCAGCTGAATCAAGATATCGACGTGGACGAGATGGATCTTCCTGGATTCTGCGTACTCACTCGAAAGATGGGCCGAATCCGCTCGATGCACAAGCGAAGCCATGGATCACCAGTCTCGCGGGCCTCACCATCCAAGTTTCCCCAGAAGGAATGCGTGGAGCTGACTATCTTGGATGCAGTAGCGAGTGCGTCGGTCGAGGATGCGCAGTTCCTGCTCGACCAAGGTGTTAATGTTGCAGCAGCGTCGGATCCGGCAACTGGTCGAGGAGCGCTGCACATGCTCGCATTTTGCACCGAGAGCTACCGCTTTCGTCTGGAGATGCTCGAGTTCCTGATCAACAAAGGTCACGTGAACGTGAACGCAACCGACGACCATGGCGAGACGCCGCTCATGCTGTTCGCCATCAACGGGCATCTGGAGCTGATGCGAAAGCTGATCGATTATGGTGCCGACTTGTCGATCACCAACAAGAAGGGGCAAAACGTCCTTCATCGAGCATGTGAACTCGACCAGGTTGAGATCTGCGGGTTCCTCCACGAGAAGTTCAGTCTCCGTGCTAACGGCAATGCATCAGAGGTTGATGCGTCACATGGGAATCCATTCCTCCATGATGCTGACTCCAGTGGCCGCACCCCACTGCATATTCTAGCGGAAAAGGGCTTCGCCGAGTGTGCGAAGCAGCTCGTCTTTCCGACCGAGGACCGAGTGCAGAAGCAATTCTGCCACTCTCTTCTCCGCCAACGTGATGCTGATGGAAGGACTCCCCTCCACTTGGCGATCCTCCTTGGCCACTTCGACATTACGACCCTAATCTTCGAGAACGCACCCGGCGAATGGATCGACCATGCTGATAGACTGCGACGCTCGCCAGTGCATCTTTGCGTCGACTCTGCCAATGCAGTCCAAGTCATTTCGCTTCTTTCCGATCGCGGAGAGACCATGAGCGCGACAGATGAGCGCGGGGACACTCCTCTGCACTATGCGGCGCTGTCTGGTCGAGTGGCAGTCGTCCAAGCCCTGCTCAACTGTGGTGCAAACCCTTCCGCTTTGAACAACGACTGGGAGATTCCGGCTCAAGTCGCAGCGGCGTTCGGGCACTTCGACTGCTCTCGACTGTTGCTTAGCGCACAGAAGCAGCGTGACGGAGTGGACCAAGACCTTCTCTCCCTCGAAGCAGAGCTCGAGCAGCAGCAGGCGTCTGGGAAGTCCTACTACTACAAGCCGCCTTCGCCGTCAATGATCCCCACCGGAGGCGGTTCCGCTCGATGCGAGTCGTCCGCAAGGGTCGGCTACTGGGAAGAACTGCACCAAGAAGTGCAGCTCGTAGAGGAAAGCGGCAACTTCTCCTCGGAAGACGAAGGTTGCCTGGATCAAGATGATGCTGAAGAGACCGACCAGAACGAGTTCTAGATCACTGCAGTAGCTGAAATAGACCACCATTGATCACCATCAATGCACTTGTTTGAAGTCAATTTTTTATGGACTTTGACAATTTCAGGCGTGAGCGATAACCGGTACTTGAAGACTCAAGTGGCAAAGTCATTTTCAGCTGGAGCTCTTGTCTGCAGCAGCTCGCTTTCGACGATACGCGGTCTGCACAGTGTTCCTCAGCAACATGGAGACGGTCATGGGACCAACACCGCCGGGCACGGGCGTGACCGCGTGCGCTACTTTCGACACTTCCTCGTAGTCAACATCCCCAACGAGACGGTAGCCCGCCGCCTTGCTCGCGTCGTCCACGGCGTTGATGCCTACGTCGATGACCGTAGCTCCAGGTTTGATCCAGTCGCCTTTCACAAAGTGCGCGCGGCCGATCGCTGCGATGAGGATGTCGGCTTCCTGCGCTCGGACCTTCAGATCTTCCGTTCTCGAATGGCAGATCGTGATCGTGGCATTGCGATGCAGGCAGAGCATCGACACGGGGAGCCCGACGATCTGGCTGCGGCCCAGCACGACGACGCGCTTGCCTTCCAGTGGGATGCCGTACGTGTCGAGCAACTCGATGCATCCTGCGGGCGTACATGGGATGTTGAACGCGACAGCTTCTTCGTGGTGGTTGCCGCTGTTCTTCTTGGAGTGAATCGCTTTCTTCGTTGCGAACTGGAAGAGCGCGGCGTGGCTCTCGGGATGCAGCCCATCGACGTCCTTCTCCGGCGCGACGGTCGCGAGAATCGCGTCTTCATCGCAGAAGCTCGGCAGCGGCAGCTGGACGATGATGCCATCGACGTCTTCGCGCGCGTTGAGCTTCTGGATCGTGTCCAGGAGCTCTTGCACCACCTCCTTCTGCACATGGTCACCTAGGTCCACGACATCGACGCCTTCTGGCATGGGGATGTGCACTTTCCAGGATTCGATGCCCGCAGCGGTGCACGCGCGCTGCTTCATGCGCACGTACGTGGCTGAGTCCTTGCGCGCACCCACGACGACGACGGCGAGCCCCACGCGGCGGTCGTGCTGCTCAAGGAAGGCTGCGCACGCTGGCGCGAGCTCGTCCTGGTGGATCTTGGCGCTCGTGGCCTTGCCGTCCAGCACGATGGCGCGGCGCTGAGCAGAGTCGGTCATGGTGGTGCGTGCTGGTCTTGGAGTGGCGGTGGTGATTGTTGTGCCGGGAGCGGACGAGTTCGCGAATGAGCGGTCGAAGGGAGCGAGCGAGCGAGCGAGCGTGAGTGCGAGTGGGACTCCTTCGTCGTCATCGAGAACGCCGCACATGTCAGGTTGAGCTTTCCAAAAAGGAAACACGCATTCAGCGGGTCCCTTTACAAAGCGATATTGAGTTGAGGAGGGTTGCAGAATGAAGGTCTCCTCTGATTTCATTGGTCGATTGTTCAACAGAGGATGAGTTCTAGAATATAGGCAGCATGATTCCAATTTCACAGGCAACACAGCTATTATTGCTATGTACTCCTAAAAAGGAAATATAATATCCGTTCAACATGACTGACATTCCGGCGCACACAACTGATATTCAACGCGCGACGACGTCGACTATCACCAGCGATTTCGAGCCTCGACAACAACGAGTGTGAACTCCATTTTGCACACGGTTTCCTGGATGCACCCGCTGATATGTGAAAGACACACAAGTCCCCGCTATTATGGTAGCTTCACCAATGGCTTCACTGCTCCTCCACTTCAGGAGTTTGCGATCCGAGACGAGGGCCACCCAGCGTCCCTTCGACGATCTGGAGGCTCAATCCGTGGTGCTCCGTCGGTTGGGAACAACGTGTCCTTGGACGCTTCCACACAACCGTGATTTACTCTTTGAGATGCGCAAGAAGTGGCTTCAGGAATTTTCTTCTCAACGGATGCTGCAACGCCCCCACACGCAGAAATCTGACTGGCTCACTTTCAGTACTTCGCTAGTCCACAGCCTCGTTGACCGCAGCAGTTTCCAGCTCTTCAACAGAACAAGATGCCGGACAGCCTCTCTCTCGTGCAGGCCATGTCGTCCCAGCCCACCGTCGTCCTCGGCATCGCGCTCACGTGCATCGCCAGCGCAGCGATCTCCATCGGGGCGCTTGTGACCTACAGCAGCCGCTGGTCGCGATTCTCTGATCAACAGGCGCTCGTGGTCGCTCTCGGGTCTGCGTGCGGCGCAGTGCTGGGCTGCACCACGAGTGAGCTGCTGCCGGAGTCGCAGCGATCGTTTGCGCTCTTCATGCAGCAGCGCGATGCGTCACTATCAGCTGCAAAAACTAGCGCAAGTGCGTCTTTCATGACCGCGTGCGCGTTTGTGATCGGCGTTGTGTTCACCTGGGCGCTTGATGCAGTGTGTCGGTGCTGGGCAACGTCGCACCTGGCGCGACGCCACAATGCAGGCAAGCTGGCCGCCGCATCGACTCAATGCGATGAGCTCTTTCGCAACAAGGTGGACGAAGAAGCTGAGATCCACAATCTCGTGGTACCCTCCGGTGACTTACCGAGCTCCTCCAACAGTGGAGTGTACCGTGTCGGCGTCGCGAAAATCATGGGCTTTGCGGCCCAGAACATCCTAGGTTCGTGCGCATTTGCTCGTCCGCAATTGGCTTGTTGACAATCGTACTCACGTGACTGGGAATTTGACTTGTCCAGTCGGAGCTGCTCTCTCGCTTGGCACCATCCAAGGAATGGCACTAGGCATCTCTCTCGGAGTCGCAATCACGCTCTTCAACCTTTCAGGTATGCCACTACATCTCTTTATGCTTGTTGGGCTGATCGAAACCTCAATCTCACCATTGCCACTTGCTCACAGAGGGCATGGCACTGGCGAGGTTCGTGGCCAACGCGTCGGGCATGCGCTGGCGCGCCGTCCAGTGGTGCATCGTCTCGTCGTTCTCGCTGCCGCTGGGCGGATCGCTCGCCGCGTACGTCGCAGTAACGATGACGACGAACTCACTTCCTCCGCTCTTCACGGGTTCTCTCTTCAGCGTCGTGAGTGGGAGTCTCGTGGGCTTGTGCGTCACGCAAGTGCTCCCGCTCTGCTTCCCGAACGAGCCAAAGCAAGCGCAACGCATCTCTGCGAGCGTCCTCACGGGTTTTGTGTTCCAGGCAATCGTGCGCGCGACGCTGCTGCTCACAGTTGTCGACTAGAACTCGAGCCTTCAGCTCCAAGGTCACCTTCATTCCATTATCACTGCTTCGCTATCGAAGTCCTTCATCGTGTTCCTTACCTAATGGCTAGAGTTTGTTGTTGTACCTTTCAACATGCAACTTCATACTCATAATACTTCTACTCGACAATGACTTTCGGGAGCGCGAGCAGCGCTGAGCCCACGACGACGCCCAGAACGAGGCCGTAGGATCTGCCGCCAGCACAGGCGCAGGCCGTCGGGAGGATCTGCACCACGCCAATGGCGACCAGTGCCCCCGCAGCCATCCCAGCGAGGAAACAGGACGAGAGAGCATCCTTGTCGTCTTGCACAAGAAGGCTCCAGGCGACGAGAGAGCCCAGGATCCGACCCAATGGGCAAAGAAGCGACCAGAGGAGGCCGCGGGCGTGGTTGCCGCTCGCAAAGTAAACGGACGACGCGAACGCCTTCCCGTCTGTGAACGTCAACACAAACAGAGAACCAAAGTTAATGGGAAGCATCTACTGAGCTCGATGCTAAGATATTCTCGCCTGGGATGCTGTGGAGCACGACCGCGAACGCCAGCACTTCACCCAGTGGGAAGTGCTTTATGGCCGCAACGAAGATGATTGAGCCCGCTAGTTACACAACAGACAGTGAGCTGAAGAGTTAGTCTAGGTTAGGTGCGCTTGCTTAAAACGGTGTAGGTACCTGGCATGTGGTGTAGCACAATGGCGATCACGCTGATGACGCTCGCACGGACGTGGGCCGTCGACTGGAGCGTTGTCGACTGACCCTGGAATGGTTCAGCCTTCGGGTCTTTGCTCAGCTGTACATCTCGCGGTCGGTCAGTCGACTGCAGCACGTCAAAGTCCACGGCTGCCGAGCTGTTCAAACCAAAGTCGTCATCTGTTGTCGCACTGGAAGCCCTGATATTTACAATACTGAGGTCGATGTAGTGCAGCGAATCGCCCGAGAGCTCTCTGTTCTCTAGTTGAGCTGGCGGATCCCCATAGCAGGCTGATGCGGCGGCCGTGAGCTTGTGCACCGTCATGTTCACGCCGTAGAGCAGCAAGATCCCTGCTGCAAAGCTGGTGGTCGCCAGCAGGTGGCTCATGCCTCGCGCAGCGTCAGGTAAGATCTCGTCACCATCGCCGTTATGTTCCTTGAGCACGAGCTGCTCGAATCCGGACTGTACGAGTGGCAGAAGGCCAGCGACTCCACCACTGATGAAGACGAAAGCGGACGTGGAGAACGCGAGCACGAGTGCCAATGGCGAGAGACTGCTGGTCTTTCTTGAGTCCGCGAACCTGGTGCTGCAGCAGACGAAGAGCCCGCCGGCCGTGAACGCGACGCCTGAGCATAACGAGAGCAGAATCGCTAGCAGCGCTGCATTTTGGCTGGAATTGCTGCTGCTGGTGGCTTCGAGTGACTTGTCCGTCATGACGCTCGCTGACGCCAATGGAGACTGGAGACTCTGCCACGCACGACACGACAAGAGCGAAACTGGGGAGCCTGATATCACTCACTCACTCACTAAGCACGCAGCTAAGAACGCGCGAATCGAATTCCGACCAAGGAATGTTCGTGCAGCTGCAAAACACAGGCGAGCGGTTATGAATGAGGGCGTCGTTTGAGGGCAGCCGACGTCCTTGGTTTCACAGCTCTCGAGTGAGCGCTATAGACTGGACCAAGGCGCCAGCCAGGCAACGGGCCATCTGGATGCTTCATACTCTTGTCTGTGGGCCCTGTAGCTAGCGAGTTCTGGCTGCTGTTATCTGTGGCTCGCAGCGATCGTGCAGTGGGGTTTCGACTTCCTCAGCTGGTCGAGGGGTGAAACTTGTCGAGTCAGCCAAGCTGGAAGAGCTCCTCGCAAAACTCGTACTTAACGTCGTACATTTACTATTGCTTTTTTAGAATAGTAGTACGTGCTCTGATTGGTCAATACAAATAGATCCGGATATCTGGGCGTGGTTTCAGCCAAAGAGCTCCTTTGCGAGCAAAAAGCGCAAACGCAAGATGGCGCTGCTCGAGCTCCTCCGCTTCTGCCTGCTGGCGCTCACGGACGCCGCGATGGTGCCTGCGCTGGGCGTGATGAAGCGCAACCACCGGCACTTCGAGCTCTTCGTGGGCGTCTTCCACCTCTGCATCTCCTTCTGCTTCAACGCGGCCGAGGCCTTCCAGGCGCAGCTCTTTTTGCGCGAGCTCCAGTGGCACTTCATCTCGGACGTGCTCTCGATCACCTACTTTTTGCTGCTCTGCGTGCACTTCATGGGCTTCAAGGACGAGGACCGCAACATCGTGCTGCGCTACGTGGCGTTTGCGTTCGCGTGGCTCATGAAGGCCAAGGACGGCTGGGACTCGACCGTCTACGAGGTGCTGCTCATCGCGAGCTACGTCGCGGGTGTCGCCTACCGCCGCGTGCTCTCGGCGGACAAGTCGATCGCGCCGATCAACAAGGAGAAGGCCAAGCTCGCACTCATCTTCCTGCTGGCGGCGGCGCTCGCGGGCGGGGTCTCTATCTACTTTGGCGGCAAAGGAGATCAACCAGCCTCGGACACTAACAATGGAGAAGAAGCGAATGTGAGTGCGCTGAGCGGCGTGGGATTCATCAAGGGCTGCATGCACATGCTGGGCGGCGCCGCCTTCTACTACGCGTGGCTCGCAGTGCCGTGTCTCGACTCGAAGAAGACCGACCTCATGCCGACCTACAGCAACTACGTGTGAGAGGTTTGCTGTTGGCAGAAGAGCGCGTAGAGCGTCTCGACGGGCTGGACGTCGTCGTCGCAGCGGATCTGAGCCAGCGAAATGCAGTTTAACATCCACACAGAAATGCATGCCAACACTGCTAGCAAAGCCATCACATGAGTAAATGGAGGCAAAAGAGCTCACCTTGCGCTGCTGGGCGTGCTCAAAGTACTTGCTGTAGAGCTCCAGTTGCACGTGAAGCCTCAGCAGGAATCTGTCGTTGTCGCGAGGTTTCTGCTGCTGTAGTGACGACGTGAGGCTGCTGGCGTTGTTGACTGCTTTGCGTTCCAAGAGGAAGAGTTTGAGCAGCGCATAAGCTTCATGAGCGCAGTAGAGCTCAGTTGAAACCTGGGTCTGCTCCTTGAGCTGCTGGTTGTTGTGTTGATATTGTAGCTGAAGATATGCCTTCAGAGCTCTTTTCTCCTGTTGCAGCCGAGCGTTCGTCCAGTGCTGACACTCGAACACGCGCTTGCAGTAGGCAGCATACTGGACACTGGCATCATCGCCATCCACGCTCTTGAACGACTTGACCAAGAGAGCTGGTAAGATCTTAGGCTCGCTCGTCGCCTTAGTCTTCGCCACCTGCTGCTGCATGGGTTCGCTTTCAAGAGGCCCACTCGCTCGTTCTTGGAAGAGGACGCAGTGCACTGTGTGACGCACCAGCGCATCCAGCACCGTCCACTTGTCGTCTTGGTCGTGCACCGATGGCATCGTTCATCCAACGTCCCGGACTTTCTGGAAAGGCACCAGAGCCCGAAAGGTCAGCGAGGCGGCTTCTCACCTGTGGCTGCTTGGCAGGAGCTTTTGGTTCAAAGAGTCACCTGTCTGTCACACACACACACACGCAGGCAAATCTGAATCCCCACCTCGAAGAGCCATGTCCAAAGCGCAGAAGAAGGACGACGTGTCGGTCGGCGCGCTGCGCATCGTGTACCAGGACACGTCCAAGGAGCTCGAGGAGCTTATCCTCACGAGCGCCACGAACGCGCTCAAGGCGCTCTACAAAGGCGAGAAGAACCACTTCACCGAGGTCGCGCAGCAGATCAAGAAGGAGGTCGAGGAGGTCGAGACCGGTGCGTGGCACGTCATCGTCGGCAAGTCCTTCGGGTCTTTCGTCTCGCACGAGGTCAAACGGTAGGGGCTCTCTCACGTGCTGCTTCTCAATGCTGGTGCTCTTGCTGGCGTTGAACTGACGAGCTTGTCTCTTGCTTGTCTTGTGTTGTGTCTTGGGAACGCAGCATGCTGTATTTCTTCCTTGGACAGATCGGATTTCTCGTCTATCGCCACGGGTAGCACGACCGCATGCATACTGTTTTTCAGAGCAAGTGCGTTAAATAATGTTGCTATTTACCTTCTCCCTTGCTGCCTTCTTCTTGACGTCATCGACCTTCTCGCTCTTGTCGCTTGGCCTTTACATTCGTCACCGTCGCTTGAACTCGCAGAGCACTGATGGCTTCTGCGCATTGCCGCTTCGTAAGCTGGGTCGCCACAGATTGCCTCTTGTGTGACTGTGGCTAGCCGCTTGAACTTCTCGCTCGTAGCTTGAAACTCGTCCAGATCTGCATGAAATGCTGCTGACCTGTTTACGTTAACTCTTGTCGCTTCGTCTCTCTACCTGTGATAACCATTGTGCTGATGCGGATGTGACTGCTGCCTCTGCCAGCTCTGCTGCTGCTGTTGTGGACCTGACGACGAAGAAGACGCA
This sequence comes from Globisporangium polare, assembly GCA_023333845.1. Taxonomy (NCBI): domain Eukaryota; phylum Oomycota; class Peronosporomycetes; order Pythiales; family Pythiaceae; genus Globisporangium; species Globisporangium polare. Next base: position 24,977 of record JAASFQ010000095.1, on the reverse strand, counting down.
CCAGAGAGCGGCTTTTGCTGATGAAACGCGCGTTTAAGCTCCTCGCGCACCGCCGTCGTGTACTGCACGATGCGCATAATCTCGTTCTCACGCTCTTCCTTCCAGCCCGCGATCGACTGCTCTTTGAGCTGGATCGACTGGTTGATCGTCGACACGTTCTGGTGGAACGCGTTCGGGTTCATCGCGTTCGCCGAGTCGAGCGTCATGGCCATCTGCTGGTGCAACGTCGCCACGTTGTTCGCGTACACTGCGATCTGCTGCGAGAGCTCGACGCACTTCTTGTGGCTCGCGGTCGCGACCTGCGGGATATCGCAGAGCGTGTCCATGCGCAGCCGCTTCACTTTCCTCATGATCCCGTGGGACTGGACGATCAGCGCGACGAGTGCAGCTCGGCGATTCGCCTGGGCTTTCAACATCATGCTCTGCTGCTGCTTGAGTGTCACAGCCAGCTGTTGTGCGGCCTGGAGGTTCTGCGTCGAGACCTGCACAATGCGCGCGTTGAGCAGCATGATATTCTGCTCCATATTGACCGTGTACAGGTTGATCTGGTAGTACCGGTCATACAGGATGTCTTCGAGCGGATTCGCCATCCAGTTGGACGGCGCTGCTGTGACGAGGTTGTTGCTCGTCGCGGTGGACATGGCCGGGATGGATGGCATCCCCATGTACGGTATGTCGTTCCCATTGCCATTGTCCATCACCAATCCGTTGATGCCACCCCCACCATTGCCAAACGGCATGCCGCTCATCGACGCGTGGATGCCGACTCCTCCTGGCCCCATACCATTCGTTGCTGGTGATACACCACCGACAGTATCGTTGGTGTCAAAATAGTCCCAGCCGTCCATGGACTGGACAGGAGGCATCACGGTCGTCACTGGCACTGGGAACGCTGCTGGCGGCATGTACGACGTCGTGATTGGCTCGGTCACTGGTGGGGACTGCATCACCTCGTTCATGTCCGAGTCCACATCGTTGAACGTAGAGCTGTTCTCGGTCTCGTAGGCGCTCGAGCTGACCACCTGACGGATTCCGAGGTTGTGTAGTCCAGCGCTCACGGTCACAGCTGGGAGATAAGCATTGACGTTTGGTCGGTGGTACGGTTCAATGGCCATCGACTGGGAAGAAGCAACCTGTTGCTGTTGTTGCGTCTGGCTGGGTCTCCGAGTGAAGCTGGAACTTGAGCTGCTCGCACTCGCTGACAGCGAGCTCGACGGGGTTGGAAGTGCTGATTGAGAGTTCTCTCTTGCGAGCGAGTGACCATTCCCCTGCGAGTGGGCCTGGGCGCGAGAGGGGTCTTGTTCCCTTTTCTGCTGCATTCGTGCGGCTACATACAAGGCCCGTTGTTGCTGTGCGCTGGCTGCCCAGCTGGTAGTCGCTCGAGCTGCTTCGGCTGCCTGTGCAATCGATACTGACACTGCTGCTGCAGCGGCAGCTTTTTGGTTGGAAGTGAGAGGCTCGAGGCTTCCGAAAGTCGCTCGAGCCGCCTTGTAAGCACGCGAAGCTTCATCAGACTCAGAGTCAGAGTCGGAATCGACCAGGATGATGTCGATGTTCGTCAGCTCTCGTTTCCGCTTCTCCCTCGCTTCACTCGCAGCCTGGAGCTCCTTCTGGTTCTCTGGTGGTGCCGTTGACGCGGTGCTCTCGTTCTTTTGCAAAGCAGTCGATGAAGACGACAAGGATGAAGACACAGTTGCGGAACTGGACGTGGTTGCTGATGATGCGATGGCCTTGTGTTGCTCCAGAACTGTGTTCTGCGCTTCGTGCAGCTCCGTCCTCGCTGTCGTGACTGCTGCCGCCCCTGCTGCGAGCATCTCTGCGATGGACAACTGGAACTTTTTCGCCCCGTTCGCCTTGGAGAGCATGGAACCAGATACGCCTAATGTTTTTGCAAATTCAAATAGGGATTTGTAAGAATGGCACAACATTGGAGATATGCAGCTATGACTATTATCGACAACGTGACACTAACGTACCTTCCATGGGGAACTTGCGATGCTCTTGCACCTTTGGCAGACTGTGGATGGCGTCGAAGCAGGGCGTGCAGAACGACAGGTCGCAGTCTGCGCAGTAGAACACGACGCGCTCCATCTGGCATTGCGGACAATCTGTAATAACCGCACAACACAGTAAATGATGCGCATTATCCCCGCGTTAGCATGAAGATCAATATGGAACCAGGAGCTACGTACTTGACATCACACTCTGTCGATGCCGCCGCTCTTCCTGCGTCTTGTGGGATTTGTCAAAGCACGAAGAGCAGACCGCGACGTTGCGTATCCGACAGTCGGCGTCCAGACACCGCTGGTCGGCAGACGTGCGCTTCCCATTCTCAGCACACGGGTGGCATCGCGGAATCGCCAGTGCTGCTTACACAAATAGCGAGCACAAAGCGAGAGGTCAGCAAGACGAAGGCGCATCGAGTCGTCATATTACACAGCGCGTACGAACCGTCGACCAGCTCAGCCTTCTTCTCCTGCAGCTTCTGCATGATGTTCGGGATCGCGCCTGCCCAGCTCTTCTTCGCTTCCGGGCTAGCGCTCGCCTCGTTCTCCTTCACACGCGAATCGCCAGTGCTCTCCGTTCCAGCCACCGTCACCTTCACTAGCGCTGCCTCCTGTGACGTCGATGGAGTGTCCATCGGCTCTTCCTGCATCGGCCCTTCGTCACTATTCTCGCAGCCTTCCTCTGCATCTGCTGGCTGGGCTATAGTCAGTGGCGGGACGCCTTCTGCTACTTCTGCAGTCGTAGGCGCGTCCTCATTTTCACTCGGAGAAGGCGGTTTGGGCAGCAGAAACTCGTCCATCGCGGCGTCGTCGTCTGTGTCCTCGTCCGCCGTTTGCTGCTGCTGTTGTTGCTGCTTCTGAAAAATGCGCGCGACCACTGCACTCGCGTCCTGCATCGCGAAAGATGAGGGGGCGGTGGCAGCGTCACCACCGCCGCCGCCGCCGTCGCGCGCGCCGCTGGCTGCTTCCACCGTCGTCATGGTCACCCGCGCTATCAAAACTGCTGCGGACGCGCGAAAAAAGCCCGCGCTGGTGTGGTCCACGCCAAGCCGAAGAGTTGCAGGTGACTTTTCTGGAACGTTTGCAAGCGAGCAAAGCAAAATGCCAGGCAGCTCAGTTGCGTGCCATTCGCTCAAAGATCCGCAGAACGCGAGCATTGGACGAGAACGATGGCGCGCGACGACAACGCACTGAGCGACGAAGTGGCCGAGCTGCACCAGCTGCTGGCGCAGGCCAAGGCGCCGGGCAACGTGCGCGACCTCACGCGACTGCTGAATGAGAAGCAGCAGGCGCTCGCCGCCTCTGCAGCAGCAGTTGATGATGCGGATGTCCCGATGGAAAACGCTGTTGCAGCAGCTGCTGCTGGTACCGGTGGCGGTGTCAAGAAAGAGCAGACGCCTGTGGATCCCGTGCAATTACCAGCGAAGCAACCTGTTACTGTGCACGCTGTCAAGAGCAACGAGGTGGGTGATCTGAACGTGTACACGGAGATCTCGCGCTTCGGCTGGGAAGATGAAGGTAACGGCTTGATCGAGTGCTGCTGCTAGTCATGTCGTTTGTGTGAACTAACGGCTCGATGGGATGTGTCGCTAGGTTACGGAAAAGACAAGGTGTCGGTGTACGTTATGTCCGGCATCGACGACGTCGGCGACCTTCCAAAGGAGAACGTGGCCTGCACGTTCACAAAGTCGTCGTTTGATCTCAAGGTAATGAGCGTCTGGTTCGCTGCTGTGCCATTCTTTGGTCTATGATGCTAATGCGGATTCGAACCTGTGTATGCTGGTGAGCAGATTCTCGGTCTTCACGAAAAGAACTACCGGTAAGAAATGCAAAAGCACCCCAGATATTTGAGCAACTCCGTTTCACTAACACAATGTGCGCACACAGGCTCGTGAAGACGTACCTGGACAAGGACATCGTGCCGGCCAAGAGTTCGTTCCGCGTGAAGAAAAACCGCGTGACGATCTCGCTCTGGAAGGCGGACAAGAACCACTCGTGGATGAACCTGACCGAGAAGAGTCCGGGCAAGTCGCTCAAAACGAACACTACTGACCCTGCCGCCGGGATCATGGACATGATGAAGGTGCGGTGTTGTCATTTTGAGGGCTACCTAAGTTTTTGTATTGAGTGCTATGATTGGCTAACCGACTGGATTTGGTGCTGCTGTATGTTGCTCCAGAATATGTATGACGAGGGCGACGAAGAGATGAAGCGCACGATCGCCAAGGCCTGGACCGAGAGCCAACAGAAGAACGCTGCTGCTGGGTTTTAATGTGAGAGACCAATTTGGATCAATGAGACTTAGTGGCGACTCTGCATCGCATACTGTGTGTGGGGCTGACTGTGCATTGCATGCATCTATTGTTATATACATGTACATGTATGAACTTTGGTTCTCTATCTATGCACCATCTTCCTGCTCTTCTTCTTCTTCTGCGACTCGGATCTCGATGATCTCCTCGCCGAGTGTTGTGACGAACACGTCGGCGCTCTCGAGTCCCTTCTGGATCTGCTTGAACTCCTTGCTCTTCTTCTGAACCTGGAACGTCTCGCACGTGGCGCCCGAGTTCTCGTCCATCAGCGAAAGGTACCCGTCATCCTCATCGAGACCCAGCACGCTCCACTCGGCTGGCTTGGGCACTTCGACGCCTTCTTCGGCCGCGAGCGCGTCCGGGACGGCGCCGATGAGCTCGTTGTACCACTTCATCAGGCGCTTCTTCTGCTTGGTGCCCATGACGTTAAAGGGCATCGCGAGGCCGTCCTTGACGACGCCGAAGACGGCCTCCACGAGCTGCTGGTCGTCGCTCGTCTGCACCGGCACGCGCTGCTTGCACAGCGTGACGTAGGCCGCGACGGCGTCCACGAGCCTCTGCTGCGCGTTGTCGCTGAAGCGCGACGCCTGGTTCTTCTGCAGGAAGCGCGCCATGGTGCGCAGCTCCTTGTGGATCTTGCCGAGCGTCCTGGCGAGCCGCGACGCGTCGACCGCCGCTGAGCTCTTGATGAGCTCCTGTCCGTCCTCCCAGAACTTGATGCACCGCGAGTCCATTTTGCCAGTTTCCGATTTTGCCAAACAGCAAATATAACAAATTGGCACACGAGACAAAGCCAAGATGAGCGACGACCTGTACGGCGACCTGGACACGTCCACGAGCGCGCTGGAGAAGAAAGAGGCGGTGGACCTGCAGCGCAAGGCTGAGCGCGAGAACGAGGTGCTGCGCAGGGAGCTCGCGCAGCTGCAGAGCCAGAACCGGCAGCTCGGACAGGCGAACCAGGCGCTCGAGACCAACATGTCCAAGCTCTTCGCCACGGCGCAGAACGAGATCAAGCGCAAGGACAAGGAGGTCCAGCGGCTGCGCGAGGCGCTGGACGCCGCACAGCAGCAACCGCAGCGGTCGTCAGCACCATCTAGAGAGCGAGCGCAGTATCCAAGTAGCGTTAGCTCCAGCGGTGGTGGCCATGGCCATAAAGATGGCTACAGCAGCAAGTCGCCGTCGCACTCGCGCCAATCGAGCAGCTCCGAGCGCCACCGCGACTATTGACGAGCTCCATGAATGATTGATCACATGCGTGGCTGCTGGTTGATATACTCCCTCCTTCTCTTTTTGTGTTCAATTTCTGGAGGCTCAATCCGTGGTGCTCCGTCGGAAGGGAACGACGTTCCCAGGTGTCCTTGGACGCTTCCTCACAACCACGATTTACACTTTGAGATGCGCAAGAAAAGGCGTATGGAGGTGTAAAATTAAATAGAAGAAAAGGAGCTCGCTTGCTTCTTGCTCCGCGCATCGGCTTGGGCGTCGTGGCGTCGCCCTCGATATTTCACTTAATGAAGCATCTTCGACTCTCTCTTGTTAGTGTCTCTTGGCTCGGGAGACCACTGTGGCAGCGGCCGCGAGACAACGCACGCTCGTCACCTGCTGCGACAGAAGAGCGCTGGTCGTCGCGGCGTCTTGACGGTAACTTGATACAAAAAACAGGAAGATGCAGTCGATCGGGCACTGGGTCGCGTCCAAAGCTTCTTCGCTGGGCCGGGTCCAGATGTGTACGTGGGGTCACGTCGAGCTCGCTTTTTCTTTGCTTCTTGGTCGGTCTCTGGAACTGGGTTTGGGCGATCGTCGCTCAGGCGATCGTTGCTTGCTTGGTCTTCACATTCATAACTGGACAGCCCGGCTTGGAAAATATATATAGCACAGAGTCTACGCATTGCTAGGCGAGCCGTCGTCCGGGCCGCCGACAAATATCTCTTCCGGGTCGATCACGGAGACGCCCGCTGCAGGCTTCCCCATCGACGAGTTCTTCAGCTGCTGCAGCAGCGTGTCGAGGCACCCGACGTCATACTCGTCCAGCAGCGATGTCTCAAAATCCTCCAGCTTCTTCATGACTTGCTGCTAGAATGCATCACAATAATAAAAACATATGGGTGAACAACTACTGCGCCAGTCACAAGTTAGATGACCACAGCAAGTCGATCAATACCTCTTCGCCCTCGCCAAAGTTGTAGCTCTCCGAGTCGCTCAGCAACGGCAAGTCGTCGTCGATAAAGTCCAGCTGGTCTGCTGACGAATTGCCGCCGTTTTCCCCATTTGATGTGTACCCATTCTGTTGTTCCCCTGTGTTTCCAGCGGCCGCCGCTGCTGCTGCTGCTGCCGCGTTGTTGTAGTTTGTGAGCGTCGACGACATGGCATTCGCGATGAGCGCATTCAAGTCGCTGTTCGAGAACTCCGTGCGCGGTCCGTTGGCGTTGGGCGAGAAGATGCTCAGCACATTGTTTGTCGGGTCAGCAGGGGCCGGCGCAGCGGACATCGGTGCCGACGGGTTGCTGGCCAACGTCATCACTGATGAGCTATTTATGAGCGGTGGCGCGACTTGAACAGCCGATGGTGACTCTGTGGGCGACATAATAGAGAAACACAGTGTTAGCCTCTGTGTTTACGAGCCATCTACCAAAATCAGCACCATCAACAACGTACCAAGCTTGTAAAGCTGGCTGCCAAACTCGTCCGGCGTGTCGGACGCCACTTCGACAAACTTGCGCTTGCGCGAGCCCGGTGTTGCCACTTCCACCGCCGTGTTCGCGGAGCTCGAGAGCAGCGGTGGTTCGTCCATGGCCAGGTACCGGAGCACTTCGCGGAACTCCTTCGGGCCGAGCATGCTGCTGTTGATATAACTGACATAAGCAAATCATTCGCATCAAAACACACGAGCGCAGGGGAAAATGCAGCGCGAGCGAGCCATTTCGCATGAGAAAAAGAACCAGAAAATCCTTCTTTCCACAACAAAACAGAGTGTCACACATAAGAAAGCCACGTACTCTTCGCTGATGACGTTCGTCGAGTCACCGTTGCTCGAGAGCTTCGGGATGCCCTGCTTGCCGCGGTAGATCTGGAAGAGGATCCACATGATCTTCTTCAGCTTCTCCTGCATGATCAGCTGCTTGTCCTTCGCAGTCTCCAGGTGTTTCCACAACTTCAGGTTGTCGCTCCGCACGATCTGCATATTATCAGGTACTTGACGTCAGCAGAATAAACAGGGTCACAGTACAAAACACAGCACAACAAGACTCACAGCGTTGTCGATCTCGAGCTCGCGCAGACGCTTCTCCATGTTCTCGCTGCGCTGGCGCAGCTCCTTCATCTCCCGCAGCAGGTTGTCCGAGATCTCACGATGCGCTTCCAGCCGCGAGTTCTGCGCCGACGTGTTCACGAGCGCCTGCTGCTGTAGCTGCTGTGACGACGAGCTCCCAGACGACACCTTCCGCTTGATGTAGTGCAGCAAGTCGGGGCGGTCGCGCTTGAAGTATGGGTGCTGGAACTCGAGGCGCTTCGAGTCGAGCACGGTCTTGTGGAAGCCGTAGAGGTTCAACTGGCGCACGAATGATGGGAAGTTGCGGTGCTTGAAGAAGCGTGGCAACACGAGCGCCACGAACGCCTCGAGCTGCGACACGATGATCGTGTCGCCGCTCGCGTTCCAGCCGCAGATCGTCGCGAACTCCTGCATGCTAAAGATCTCAAACGTCTTGGAGAGGAACGCCGGCAGCATCACGTGCTTGTTGTCCGCCGAAGACGAAGCGTTGCCGCTGGCCTGCGCTGCTGCTGGACCTACAATAAGAATGCATCAACCCAGCACATTCGTCAGCCCTCTTCCTCCTCAACCTACAGCACATGACCCTCACTTCAAATAACGAACGCAGACGTACTCTTCCCCTTGCCGTTCGCCATCTCTCCTCCTGTCTGCGCCTGCGCGCCTGTGGCCCGCGAGCGCGTGGCCACGCGTGCGGCCACCGCCGCCTTCTCGGCCGCGTCGGCGCTCTCGTCCTGCGGCAGCGGCGCGATCGTGAGGTCGTGCAGCTCGGCGTCGCGGTCGGCGGTGTCGCTGCCCATGCTGTTCTTGCTGGTGGTGTTGCTGGTGGAGGCTCGTACGCGCTTTGCCATCTGTGTGCGTCTCCGTCCGCGTGTCTTCTTCCTTCCTTGTCGTCGCTTCCTCGCCCGCTCTTCGTCCTGCTTTTGCGAATCCGCACGTAATCCGCTGCTGTCTTGTTCCTCTCTCTCTCAGTTTGTGTGCGTGGTTGGCTGGCGGCCGGTTTTGTATCAAGGAAAGGAGCCGTTGAGGTACGCAGCATACTTTAATCCAGATGCGGACGAGAGGAGCGAGGTCGTCCCGAACTGTGGTGGTGCTTTTCTGTGTTTCCTTCCTTCCCGTTGGAGAAAGGAAAAGATGCGCCACAAGAAAAGCAATGAGCGATCAGGCCGTGAATGGGTGGCGTCTTACAACAACCAAGTCAGAATTGGAATCTCCGAGCCCTTTTATAAGGTATATTCCTGCAAGAATGCTTGGGGCCGACCCGTCCGCAAAGATCCGACCACCCTCCCTGCGAGACATGATTGGGCTGCAGTTGGCCCGCATCGAAGGCTCTTACAAACTTCAAGACAGATGTGGAATAATATCAAACCTGCTAGACTGTATATTCATGCAAGAATGATTGAGACGGCAGTCAGGTCGGACAATGCGGCCCCTTTCGCCTCCAATCACGTCGACCTTAATCAACACAAGTCGGCTCTTTTCTGCTTTCCCCTATTTGAGCACTCGTTCACTGTCTGGATGCGACAAAAGCAGACTCAAATGTCAGCAATTAGAGCCTTTTGGTGGCTTCTTCAAGTCCAGCGCAATATGCCTTGTGTGTGATTGGCACTCGAACAATTGGCAGTCATCCAGACCATCCTCCGTCGTCATAGTGGACGCAAGTGTGGACCAGCTGAAGCGAGAGTGCGCTGCGTGATTTCGAGCGTAACGGGCCGTAACCGACACTCGCCACGGCGATGCGCTTGGTGCGAACATGTCGTGTGTTCTTTGGGGATCTGAATGGAACAAAAACAATCGCCGCATTTCGTCAGGACTCACTCGCCAGCTCATTTTCTCGTTGCGACAAATCGAACGGAAATGTGGTCCTGCTTCCAAGCGTAATTTTTGCAGTCTTGATGCGCAATCCCTGAAAACAAAAGAAACAAAAAACGAGCAAAAAACACCTTCCGTACTGTACGAACTTGAACAGTAGCCCCTTTGTTTTTGCCATGAGCTGCTAATCGAGACGGTACAGTACGGATGTGTGTCAAAGAAACCCACTCGACTCACGACACTGGTCGTCGAAAGCAGCAACAAGAAAATCAGGAGACGCCACGAGACAAACTCTCTTCTCTCCTGCTGCAGCTGCTGGATGGAGGCCGCAGATGCCACTGCGCGCGAAGGGGGAGGAGCTGTGAAGGACCCGCCGCGCAGGATGTCGACCACGGGGATGCCGCCGCCCACGCGCACGGACACGCTCTGGCGGGGCGTGGACGCGTACTTCCAGTGGGCCAACACGTACTACACGGGCCGCCTCGCGCTCTCGACGCTCTGCTCGTTTCTCTCGCTCACGCTGCTCTGCGTCTTCGCGCAGGACAAGTCGTTCGTGGCCTGGATCTGGATCGTGCTCCAGGTGCTCAACGTGGCGCTGGGCGTCGCGGCGCTCCCGAGCGCTCCGCTCTACGCGCGCGGCGGACAGGACGGCGATGAGGACGAGAGCGGGAGAACCAACAATGCTGGCAGCACGAGCATCTTCTACAACTACGGCTCGATGCACCGCAACGACAACCGCACGAGCTCGCTCTCGTTCCTGCGCCTCGCAGTGTACAGCGCCGACCGGGACGGGCGCCAGGAGTTTAGTCTGCGCCGCATGTTTGTGCTCTGCGCATGCGAAGTGATCGTGATCTTCCAGACCATATCGCTCACCTGGGTCGTGGTCCTGCTCATCGGCGTCTTCTGGGCGCACAGCGAGCTGAACGAGATGCTGAACGAGCACCTGTCCGACACGACCACCATCCTCTCGATCTTCGCCGCGCTCTGCATCGTCCAGCAGACCATCCAGTTCGACCGCCTGCGCACGCACCAGCAGCTCCAGCTGGGCGCTGGGCTCGAAGAAGAGGACCAGCCAGCTAACGTGGCTCTGAACGAAGAGTCCTCGCGCTCGAGCAGTGTCCACCAATCCGCGACGACGGGCAGCGCCGACGTGCAGGCGCGGCTGCTGCGCCCGAACGTCGACAGCTCCATCTCGGACGACGAGAAGCTCCAGCTGGGCTCGACTGCGAAAGGTCTGGCGCCAAAGCTGCGCGCGTCGCTGCACGAGGCCGTGGCGAAGGGTGACCACGAGAAGGTCGAGCAGCTCTTCGCGCACGCCGAGCGCGTTCTGGGCTCGAAGGTGAAGCTCCAGCTGCTGCTGCTCGACATGTACAACACGCCGATGCTCGTCTTCTGGGCCTTCGCGCGCTCGACACGTAACCCACTGCATGTGGCGTGCCGCCAGGACGACGTGCGCATGGTCGAGATCCTGCTCGAGGCCGGTTTGAACCCCAACTTCCTCGACAAGATCGCCGGCGCGTCCTTCGACCTGCAGCTCCTCTATGAGATCTGCCAGCTGCGCATGAAGAACATTACGCACGTGCTCGGCTCGCCGCTGCACAACGCCGTGGTCAACGGCCACACCGAGGTCATCGACATGCTCGTGCGCTACGGTGCTAATCTGGATGTGGTGGCCAAGACGAGCTTCTTCTCGCACTCGATGCGCGTCACGCCCGTCTTCCTCTGCGACTCGACGGACGTGATTGAGTGTCTCATCCGCCACCGCGCCAACATCCTCGTGGTGCCTGGGAAGGGCAACGCCATGAGCACCACGGTACTGCAGCGCGCGCAGCTCAAGGACCGACGCGAGCTCGCGTCCGTTCTGGAGGACTGGGGAGCCGACGTCGCGCTCACGCCGCTGCACGAAGCCGCCGCTGCCGGGGACCTGGCGACCGTCAGGCACCTGCTCGCCTGGGGCATCAACGCCGATGAGCTGGGCGAGTACCAGGTCGGCGTCCACCGCCGCACGCCGCTGCACTGGGCGTCCGTCATGGGGAGACGCTCCGTGATCACGGAGCTCGTCAAGCACAACGCCGACGTGGACGCAAGGGACAGCTTTGGACGGACGCCATTGCACTGGGCGGCTCGACACAACAACACGGGCGCGGTTGAGGAGCTGCTCGTGCACGGAGCAGACCCGCTGGTGCTCGACGTGGAAGGCCTCACCCCGCTCGCGTTTGGCGTCATTGGCGGACTGGTGGACGGCTCGTGCGTGGAGCGCTTCGTCCAGCACGGCGTGGACATCAACGCGTGCATCCTGAATGAGTACGAGGACACGTGCCTGCACCTGGCGCTGCGCCTGGGGCATCGCGACCTCGCGCTGGCGCTGCTCAAGCAGGGCAAGGCGGACCTGTACGCTGTCAACGGGCTCGGACGCAAGGCCGTCGAGTGCTGCGCGTCTGCCGAGCTCCAGTACGCCGTCAAGGTGGCTGGCGGGTGCGTGGACGTGGTGCTGTCCTTCGACCCGGTCTTCCGCAAGTTCGCCGACCGCGTGCGCATCGGCATCGAGGAGCACTACATCACGGTGTACATGCGCGACGAGAGCGACGACGGCAAGCGGTCCATGGAGGTGATGGAGCACGCGTCGGCCGTCGTCTGCGTACTCAACACCGGCTACGAGAAGAGCAACGTCTGCATGGAGGAGCTGTCGTTCGCCAAGCAGAAGCAGGTGCCCGTGGTCGCGATCTCGTGCGAGCTGATGACCATCCCCGAGGTGCTCCAGGTGTACCTCTACACACGGCAGATGGTGCCGTTCGGGGACGCCGTGACGTCGAGCCACACGATGATCTCGACGGCCAGCTCGGCGGATGAGCCCGCGGTGCAGCCCATGGAGTTCGAACTGGACGACGAGAAGTTCCAGAGCAGCTTGAGGAGTCTAATTGACGGACTGCGGGATGAAGTGGAGCTCCACCGTCTGGGCGACAACCAGCTGCGGTCCTTTGGGACACCGGGGGCGCTTGGGGGAGCGCTACCGGGCGGGATGTTCCCACGCCCGTCGTCCAGCGTTCGTGACTCGCTCCAGGGCGTGAGTCTCTCGGCGCTCTTCCCGTCCATGCGGGACTCTGCAAACCTGCCGAGACTGCAGTCCTCGGGTAGCGACCGCAACGTGCCTGGACTGCCCACGGCTAAGTCCGTCTCGGCGCGCCGTCGCACACTCGATGGGATCGTGAACGACGTCATCGCGCGGTCGTCCACGAGCACGTCCCTGGGCGCCAGTGGCGTCGGCGGTGGGCCCAACTTCTCGATCTTCGTCTCGCACGGCGACTGCCACCGCGAGTTTGTGACGGACCTGTGCAAAGAGCTGCGGCGCCACCAGCTGCCCTACGTCGTGGACTCGATGACCAACGTCTCGAGCATGAAGGCGCGCATCCTGGCGGCCAAGGACGCGATCCTGCAGAGCTCCGTCTTCCTCGTCGTGCTCTCTGCCAAGAGCACCAAGACGGAGCTCGTGAGCGACCAGCTCGCCTTCGCCGAGGACAAGGGCAAGGCCGTCGTGCCCATCTACTTCACCAAGAAGCCCAAGCTCGTTGACGCGCCGCTGAGCAAGTTGCTGGAGCAGGAGACGCGCAGCTTCGTCTTCGGTGACGATTTGAGCTTCGGTCGCGGCTTCGACGAGCTGTTGCGCGAGCTCAGGAAGGCTGAGGAGGCCCATGCCGTCGACGCTGCGGCCGTGGTGCTCAAGCCGGCGGTACAGGCGGCAGCGCAGCGGTTCATGCTCCGGTCCAAAGCAACAGGAGGAGTCCCAGTTGTCCGAGCGTCGATCGGATAGGTAGGTAAGGCGAGCTCGCACCAGCGTTATGTAGCCCCTCATAGTCAAGCCGTATACTCTTATATAAATTCTCTTGCATACCATTCAAAGTCGTCTCTTCCAGCGCGACACCCTCACTGACGAACAGGGAACAGCGTGTTGAATCATGCGAGCCTCGAGGACGTCGACACCATGTTACAGACAGCAAACTGGCGGCTGAGGTGGATTACACAGACATCCCTGACTGAGCAAGGCGATCCCGCTAATCATAGCCTCACAAGGTGCTCTTATTCCGTGGAAGTCGTTGCGAAACTCTCCATCACAGCTGGTTATATTCAAGTACAAGCGTCAGCAAACGTCGAGTGATCAACGTTCGCTTCACAACGACGAGACCCACGCGGTCTCCAAGATGGCGTCGTGTTTGCGCGGCCTCCGCAAGTGGCGCCTGCGCATGCGCGGCTCGCTGTCCGTAATCAAGAGCGGCGTGGTCATCTGCACGCTCTTCGCGCTCGACATTCGCGACGTGGTCTACAAAGTGCTCTGGATCGGCCCGGGCGACGCATTCCACTTCCGCACCGACAGCACCGTTGTGCTCCAGAGCGAGGCGCTGGTGCCGGCGATGACGGCTCAGAATGACTCGCTGGTGCTGGCTTCTGGCTGGCCGTCGTTCCTCTCGCGGTGTGACAGCATCACGCCCTTCTGCAGCGACGGCAGCACGTTCTTCCTCAGTGCGCTCCTGACCAACTGCTCTGCTGCTGGTGGCGACGAACTGCCACAGTCTACAGCAACAATGTCGCTCGTTCTGACGACCAACACGCGCGTGGACTCGCTCGCGTGGGCGAGCTGCAAGCTCCTTTTCGTCAGCCGACGGCCGCCAGTGTGTCAGGAAGACATCGTTGCCAACTTCAACACGCGCTACGCGCTCCCCAACAGCGAGATCCCCGTGAGCTGGATGACGCCGGTTGAGAGCTCATCGGAAATTGAGCTGCTCCAATTCCTCGACATGGTCAGTCTTAGCGTCCCGTACCACAAGATCGTGTGTGGCGAGGCCTTTGCGTTCGATCCTGAAGGTCACCACGACATCAGCGACAGTACAGTGTTCAAGCCGACGATCTACGGCTGCGCGAGTCCGAATCTGCACCGCAGCGAGTTCCTGGGACTGGAGAACCCTCTGATCGCCAACCTGCAGCGGGACAAAGCCTGGCTCACGGCGGACGTCGTGCAGTTCATGGGCATCCAGTACGGCATCCGACAGAACTGCGAGAGCGAACTCGTCGTCAGCCACGACAGCCGACGGCGCACGCTGCTCTCCTTCCACTCCAAAGTGAACTTCAGCTCCTTCGGGCAGCTCTACGTGCTGCTGGTCCTCATCGACGTCAGTCTGCTGCTGCTGCACTTTCTCAGCTCCGTCGAGATCTTCACGTGGGTACTGTTACCTGAAGCCCAGGAGGTTCGCGAGCAGCTCACGTCGGCATTGTCGAGAACGGTCAGTCAGATCAAGCTCTTCCTCGTCAACGGGGTCTCGACGCGCCGACTGAGCCTAACTTCGTCCTCGCCCACTTCATCTTCGCTCCCGCCACTCACTGGAAGCCTCGAGAAGCAGCAGCAGCCGGAAGGTCTCCTGGAAGAGAGCCTCTTCTACTCGTTCTTCTCGCGGTCACTCTACCGCAGTCAGCTCGTGGTCCTCGCAACCATCGTCACACAGCTCATCTCGTGGCTGCTCGTACTTCCAAACTCGGTCGTCTGGACCTGGAGCGACTCGGTGACCGAGAAGCTCCAAGCCTATTTAAGTAGCATCCGCGTCTGGGTGTTGATTCTGCTGCTCACGAACGCGCTCTGGAACGTCGTCGTGCTCGCGAACGAGGAGATCGCGTACAATTTCGTCAAGGGCACGTTCGTCTCGAGCTTTGAGATCCTGCTGATCGGCGCGCTGGTCTCCTTCGTACTGCGCGACAAGGTCTTCGCCATGTGCGAGATCAAGTGGGCGATCGAGAGGCAGCGCGTCAACGACGTCTCGTCCTTCCCAGGGTACATCGCGCATGCCAACACCTTCAGCCTCGCGCAGGACCAGCTCGTGTCAACGCCCACGGAGGTCTTCTGGGTCATCTACGAGCCGCTGCTGCACATCCTCGCATGGAGCTTCGTGGCGCTCATGTTCTACGCCGTTGCCAAGTCTGCCATCTACGCGAAAGGTGGAGCGTGGGTGCGATACGCCTGGTCGAAGTTATCAAGCTCACGGCTTGGCAGGAAGCTCGCTGTCGTCTATCCAGTCACCAATCGCCAGCA
Source organism: Globisporangium polare (assembly GCA_023333845.1). Classification (NCBI taxonomy): domain Eukaryota; phylum Oomycota; class Peronosporomycetes; order Pythiales; family Pythiaceae; genus Globisporangium; species Globisporangium polare. The sequence goes on along the minus strand of JAASFQ010000095.1, from coordinate 9,509 downwards.
ACAGCAGCAGCACCACCACCACCTGACTCAGCGCATAGACGAAGAGACCGCGCAAGCGTACCACAACAGCAGTGTCAAGGACAAACCAGCAACAAACACACACCTTCCAGTCGAAAAACGCTACGAGCGGTCGCAGATCGAGCGCATTCTGGACTGCCCAGTGCGCGCCAAGAGTCTGATCCGCAACACGCTCCAGATGGAGACCACGGACGCCGCGAGCGGCCACGTGCACATCTCGCCGAGCTGCTACTTGGACTTTGGCGTGATGATGCGCAACGGCGAGGTGCGCTCGCGCATCTGCTTCAGCGACGTGCTCGTGCGCGCGCAGCGACCGGACAACGAGCTCTCAGTCGCACTCGAGGACCATCCGCAGAACTTAAGGCGCAGATCCAGCGTGTTCGTCGCACACCTTCTAAAGGGACATCAGCAGCAGCCGCAGCAGTCGAAGCTTCTTAAGCGGAAGCGCTCGTCGTCTTCATCTTGGATTTCACCCAACAAGACGCAGCAGCAGTATCCATCTTGAACCAACACCAGCGCGTGCCTTAAGCCACGCATGCACCAGAGCTGGAGGATTATACATTAGTGTTACAACAACAGATTCGTTCGCTCCTCTGAGCGCCAGGATATGAGGCACTGCACCAAAGAGCTACGTGCCGCGCGCGCCGAGCTTCTGCATGAGCTTGGAACCGGTCTTGGGGCGATTCGGCGCGCGCGCGTTCAATCGACTCAGCTTGCTCGGCTCCAAGTCGACACCCGAGCTCTGCTGACATCATACACATCACCACAGAGTAAGCACACTGAACCTAATACGTAGCCACACAATGCGGGGTTCGTACCTGTCGCGGTCGTTTCGGAGGCTCCGGTCCACTGTGCTTGCTGGAGTGTCCACTTCCAGTACGCGAGTCGTCCTGCTGGCCTTTGCCGCCGTTCTTGCGCAGCTGCCGGTGCTCCTCCTGGGCCTCAGCGAGCGTCGTCTGCCACAGATTCTCCCACGCGCGCTCTCTAGCGACGGGGTCCGTGCGTGGGCGGTCGTGGAAGAGCGCGAGGATCTCGCGGAAGTCCATTTTCTTGCGCGTCGCCGCCTCCTTCGCGAGAAGCTGCTGCATCTGCACCTCCTCGTCCAGGTCCAGTTGCGGCGGTGGGGGAGGCGGCGGCGGGGGCGGCGCCAACGGCGAGGACGTCGCGGAGCCGCTTCTCATCGACATCTCGTGTTGATGTTGTTTGCGCTCGAGCGCGAAACACAAGCTTGGAAGCGAAAGTACTTTTTCTCTAGCACACTTATTTGGTCCATTATAAAAGATACTATTTTCAGCGATATGAAAACCAAAGAATCAGCTGAAATTGATCCGTCACAAGAAACAGTTGGACTCTTGTCGCTTGTGTGTCAAACACTTGACGGGTTTCGCTGTTTGACAAAGTCGGAAACTAATGAGCATACACGGTTCGTGTTCGAATTTGCCACCAAAAGTATCACCACCACAAGCATTTTTGCGCAACCACGCCAGCGGCCAGTATTGTGGTGAAAGATCGGATTGCAAACAAGCAGAAAAGCAATGTGAGGCCATTTCGCCACTTGCTCGTCACCCCCCGCGCGCGTGTGTGTGTGTGCGCGTGCATCTGTCCTTCGACCCAAGCAGTACTAGCACCAGACCTCACAGCCATGCTGCGCCTCGCCGGTCTGCACGCGCGCCGCGCCACGGGCTCCGCCTCGTTCTCTCCTTCGCTGCTCGCGCGCAGCTTCTCGACGAACGGCCATCCGTTCGTGTTCGAGTCGCGTCACGAGTACACCGAGTACCTGACGACGCACCAGAGCCGCCTACCGTGGGGCTTCTCGGTCGCGACCAAGAGCTTCGAGTTCACGCCGCAGGAGGCGCCGCACCTGCCGGCCACGATGACGCTCACGCTCATCAAGCCGGTGAAGCCCACAGCGCTCTTCGGCGCCGTGTTCACGCAGAACGCGTTCCCGGGCGCGCCGGTCGTCGTCGGCCGCAAGCGCCTGCACGAGGAGAAGCTCGGCGCGATCCTCGTGAACAACAAGATCTCGAACGTGTGCGCGAGCGGCGGCGGCGTCACGGACGCGCAGGAGGTCTGCGACGCGCTCGCCAAGCACCTGCGCCTGCCGAGCGGCAACCTCGTGCTGCCGAGCTCCACGGGCGTCATCGGCTGGCGCATCCCTGTCGAGGCCATGATCGAGCAGATCCCGCACTTGATCGAGAACCTGCAGTCCGAGTCCGTGCTGCCGGCTGCCGAGGGCATCATGACCACGGGTACGTGCTTACATCGCGAATTGGCTTTGCTGTTGGATATGAGAGGCTCACTCTACTCATTGCGTTCTTCTCTGTAGACTTGTACCCAAAGATCCGCTCGATGGACGTCTGCGGCGGCCGCATCACCGGTATCGCCAAGGGTGCCGGCATGATCGAACCTGACATGGTACGTGACTATCCACCGTGATGTCGAAGCGACGATGATGGCAATGCGAGCTAACTGATCCGTTTACTCGTCTTGCTGTCCACTCAACCCAGGCGACGATGCTCTCGTACATCCTCACTGGTAAGAACCATCTCATCCCACTTATTGTTAGCCTCCGCAGATCCTCACTAACACCACCGTCTTGTACATGCAGATCTGTCGGTGCCGCGCGACGTGCTGCGCCAGCTGCTGACGGAGGTCGTGGGCGACACGTTCAACGCCATGAGCATCGACACGGACCAGAGCACGTCGGACACGGTCTCGATCATCTCGTCGGACCAGATCCCGTTCGACATGGCGCAGCTGGGCGAGTTCAAGAAGGCGCTGCAGGAGGTCTGCCAGGGGCTCTGCGAGGACATCGTGCGCAACGGCGAGGGCGCGCACCACGTCATGCGTGTGGTCGTGCGCGGTGCCGAGTCGGTCGCGATGGCCAAGGGCGTGGGCAAGTCGGTTGTGAACTCGCCGCTGCTCAAGTGCGCCGTGGCCGGCAACGACCCGAACGTCGGCCGCCTCGTCATGGCCGTGGGCAAGTACATGGGCAAACACCACAAGAGCGCCGACATCACGCGCCGCATGAAGATCAACGTGGGCGGCATCGCCATTTTCGAGAACGGCGAGTTCGTGCTCAACGGCGACATCGAGCAACTGCTCGTGGACCACATGCGCCAGGCGCAGCTCACAGGTTTGTTGGAAACTGTTTTTCTGAGCCTATGAAACATTGGAAATTGGTTCTTTCATGGTAACGAACCAACTGGGATGCGTTGTTTTGTGCTACGATAGACTCGACGCGTGGTGGCCTGGACCACGCGTCGCACGACTACCCGCCGCACGGCAAGTTCGTCGAGGTACGTCCCCTGTTTATGGGTGCATAAAAGTGCAAACACTCTGGTTCTAACGTTAGCCGATGTTTTCCTTTATCTCTTTGTTATGCTGCTACAGATCGACATTGACCTGGGCATCGGCAACGAGCGCGCGCGCGTGCTCGGCATCGACCTCACGCACGAGTACGTGGCCATCAACGCCGACTACCGCTCGTAAAATTCACCCCACAACCAGGCAATCAGGCACTCGAGCGGTCTGGGTTTTATGATCTGATCATCACGTCTTCTTCGCTTAAATACACCTGCTAGCTTATAATCCCGTCTACTAACAGTGCTGCTACCGTCGCTAGTGTTTGTCTCACTCTCTCTATCTTTCATTCGTTAGCCACCAGCCAGCCAGAGAAGACGAGCTCAGCTCTCCAGCTCGTGGCGGCAGAAGCCCGTCATGAGCTGCAGGCGTCGCCGCACTTTCTCCTGATCGGCGAACACGCTCTGCAGGATGCGCTCGAGGCGCTCGGCTTCGATGCCGCGGAAGAATTTCCGGAAGCCGTCGCGGGTCTTGGTCTCCGCGACGATCTTGTGCTTCTCCTTCATGTACTGGACGATGCGCTCGTCGCTCTCAAAGTTGGCTGGCCCAAGCTGCTGTTGGCTCGGGTTTGAGCTAACTTGCTGTTCAGGTTCATGCTGATTTACAGACCCAGAGTGGTTCCTATGTGAAGGCGTGGAAGCCACGGCCGAAGCTCCAGTCGAAGTTGCTGGCGTGGAAGGTCGAGGCGAGAAGCACTCCTGCTGGTACGTGTCGACGCGCACGATCTTCTTGTCATCGTCGTCCATGTCGTCGCGCCACTTGTCGATCGCGTGCAGGCTCTCGGCGACGTTGAAGAACGCGCTCTGAGACGGCTTTTGCTGGAGCTTGGGCTTGCACGCTATGGATCGTGGGCTGCTTAGTTAACAGCAACGATACAGGTGAGCACATCTCAACACCAGAAAGCACAGTCATCAGAGCTCACGCACGTACTTACTTGGCTTCGTTGTCGCTGTCACTAGAGCTCGAGTCGCCATCGTCGTCCGAGTCGAGTCGTCGGGGCGTCTTCTGGAACACGCGGTCGTTCTGGTGGCACGCAGTCGGGTGTTCCTGGAGCGGGAAGTTGCGCCACGAGGACTCGGCCGTGCTGAGGTCCAGTGTGGGCGCCAGCGCGTCAAAGTTCCACTCGCGGTGCTCTTTAGAGGTTCCCGTGGTGAAGATGCCCTTGGACGACTTGGTGGGCGAGCACGGGCGCCGCTCGTCGCCCTCATCCAGGATCAGGATGTCCACTGTGCCAGAGGATCGGGATGCGGGCGAGGGTGACGTGAATGAAGAGCGGTGGGGCAATGCCGTGGGCGTCTTGGGTAGGAACCCTCGCCGTTCACTACTATTAGACCCACTGGTGCTGCTCTCGCGGTCCCTTCTCGTCTCCACGAACGCCTCCTTCACACTCACGCCGTTGCGCAGCACGCCAGCTGACGTATTGGGGCGTCTTTCAGCAGCCTGAGCTGATGATGCTGAGGTTGTCGTCGCAACTCCCTTTGAACGACCCGAGGCTCTCCGCTTGGACGGACTGCTGGTGTCGCGATGCAGAGGCGGGACGTGCGTCACGCCGACTTGCGAGATCGCGCCTTCCTGCTGCCACGCCTTGAGCTCGTTCAGGATCGCGTCGCGCGACTTGTGCTTCTGTGTCTCGAGCTCGTTCGCGCGGTCGAGCGTGTCGGTGATCGACATGCGCGCTGGGGTCTTTGGCCGTTCAACGAGAAGCGGAGTGCTGCATCGGCTGCTGCTGGGGGTGTCACTGCCATTGGTGTGGGGCTCCGCAGGGCCAGATTCGCTTATGTCCCCATTGCTGGCTGCGAGCTGCTGTGCGAGTGCCACGGACTGCAAATCCGACTCGTTTTCGCTCCGATGGCGGCGTAGAGAGCTGGTGACGTTGCCCGCAAACACGATGTTGGTGCCGTGCGTCAGGCTGCTGCCCGAGTCGCTGTTCCGCGCTTCCTACAAATGAGTTTCGCAATAGTCGAGAGCTTAGTCATCAGCATAGGAATGGTTGGCTGTAAGCCATTTTCGAGCAGCCCGTACACTGGCAGAATCGATTCCTCCGACGCGCTGTGTGCTGGAGGTCCGCGAGAGTTTGCGCGGACTGTCGTAGCCGCTTGAGGACTTGATCCCGTCGGCGATGAGCAGTCGGTCGTCGACTGAGGTTGGCGTCGAGCTGCCGCTCGCTGCGAGCAGCTCTTCCTGGTGGTTCTTGATTGCCGCGTCGATCTCCTCGTCCGAGATCTTTTCGCGCTCGTCATTCGTGATCGGCTTGTCGTCCAAAGTGTTCAGTTGCGGGAGAAAGTTGGCGACAATTTGGCGGTAGTGCGCGATCTTGCACACCGGATTGGCTTCGAGGTTGAGCGTCGTGAGCTGCGCGCAGAAAGCTAGTATCACAGTCCTCGTTAGTCTCTAGGCAGCCGTAAGAGCGATTAAGCCCAACGAAGATGAGCGTACCGAGCTGCTCGATCTGGCCGATATCCGCTATGCAGTTGCCCTCGAGGTCGATGACCTGGATCTCCTCGTGCAGCATGAGCGGACTGAGGTCGCTGATGTCGTTGTACTGGAGGTAGAGTTCTTGGAGCCCCGTGAGCGCGCCGATGCCGTCCAGGTCACTGATGCCGCTGCGCATGACCCAGAGGATCTGCAGCGAGTGCAGCGACGTGCCCAAGTCCCGGAAGCTCTGCAGCGTGCTGTTCTGCAGCTTGAGCTGCTGCAGCGACGGCAGCAGCTCGCCGATTACCTCGACGGATTGCTTGTTTGAGTCCACAGCGATCTGCAGGAACGTCACGCGCGCCAGATCTTGCTTCCCGCTCAGCTTTTGCTGTCAGATGCACCTCATCATCAGTAACAGCAGACATCGTCATTGACTCATAGACACAGTCTCCTCGTACCAGTTTCTCTTCCGTGATGTCGTCGAATGGGTTGTCTGGCAGGTGCATCTCGCTGTCCACCGCTGACGAGTGGAGCGCCTTGTGGTGCGGCGACTTCCGTGCCGTGGGTGAGAGCAGCTGCGTGACGCCACCACCACCACCACCGCTTGAACCACTGCTATGCGCCGTCACTGGCGTCGGGTTGCAGTCTTTCGGCAGCGTGCGGATGAGGAACTTGGCCTTCGCGGGAGTTGCCGTGGTCATGGTTGGCTTGGCGACGGAGGACGTGCGGCTCACGGCGGAGTGCAGCGCCGCGTCGTCCATTTCTTCGCGGAGGTCGATCGCCGGCGCGACGAGACTCATGGCGCGCGCTCTCTATGAAGCTCAGGCGCAGCAGCGAGCGAGCGAGTGGGCAGGTGTCACGGAGGTGCACAGACACACAGGAGCACTGGGTCTTCTGCTAATGCGTGCCGCTCATGGCTGCGTGGTGTCTTGGCGAGCGAGGAGCTATTTCCATTTTGGTGCACTGAGCTATTGATAGACGCGAAGAGCCGTGGGTCACCCTTATTCGACAACAAACCATGACGTTGAAGCTGCAACCATATCACAATGTACACTCTCTAAAGTGCGAGATATAGCGAAACCGAACTTTAGCGGACGACAAATCCATCCTTCGAGACAGCCATTTCAGCTTGGTGGTGGTGGAGACGAGAAGGTCACGCACGAGAATGGACGCGGCGGTGATGACGACGACGAAGCCCGTGGGCGGCGTGGCTGTGCCCCACGCCGCAGCAGCACGCCTGCCAGCTTCAACAAGTGGCGCAGCTGCTACTGCTGGTGCTGTCGGTGAGAGCAAGCGCAAAGCAGACTCCTCGTATGTGTTCCTGCGCATCAAGCGCCGTCGCAACGAAGAGCCCGTCGAGTGCCTCGTGGTGCAGAGCGATCCGGGAGCCGCGAAGCAAGCGGCTGAGGAAAGCGCAGCTGCATCAGTGGATGACAGTGCTGACGACGATGATGGCGACCGCAAGCGGAAGAAGAGCTCTGTGGCGGCGGCGCCTCCGTCGTCGAAGGAGCTGCTCAAGTCGTTCACCAAACTGTCCACCAAAGAGAAGAGGTACGATGCATTCCATATAACGGTGTGCTATACGATATAGCTGAGTACTAGACTCATGTGCACTAGCGTTTTGTTTGTCCTGCCACTCATGCAGCTTTGTGTTCAAGCGCATTGACACGATGGAGAAGCACCAGCTGGACGACGCGAACCAGTCGAAGTGGACCGAGCGCCTGAAGCGCAAGGTGAAGACGATGAAGGACGAGCCACGTCCAGCGCTGAAGAAGAGCGGCGGTGCGGCAGCTGCTTCATCAACCGCCGGGCAGGGCCTCGCGAATCAGCTCCGTCTGCAGCAGCAGCAGGAGCGCGCCAAGGAACGACGCAAGTCGGATGCGCAGCGCACACGCGGTCTCTCAGCCGCTGCTGCTCCAGTTATTCCGACGCCGTCGCCCATTGAGATCAAACAGCAGCAGACACTGGAGCTCCCAGGCGTCCGCCTGGTTGACTTGGAGACCGTGCGCACTTTGCCGTCGCTTGACACTGCGTCCAAGACGCCTGGCGAAGTCTCAGCTTCTGCCACTGATGGCGTCACGATGAACGGCGCAAGACTGCGCCCCACGCGCGTGTTGAACCCGAGCGAACGTGAGCTGGACGAGTCGATCTGGTACGCGTTCCGCGAGAACGACTTCAGTCGGTTCTTCAAGATCTTCAACAGCCTGACGCCCGAGTCGAGGCTCAACCCCGTGGCTTTCCAGCGGCCAGCGGACGGCTCGACGGTACTCATGGCGGCCGCGATGCACGGCCGCGTGGACGTGATCGAAGTGGTGCTGCGCTCGAGCTCCGCGAGCGCTTTGGTGCAGGACTGGGAAGGCGCGACGGCGGCGTCCTTTGCGGCTCGCTCGGGCTTCAAGAACGTCGAGGCTGCGTTGCTGGCATGCGAAGAGGCTGAGCGCGAGAAGGACTTTGTCTATGACGTGTACTGCGTCGATGTGTCTGCCAGCAAGGAGCACGACAGCTCGATCGCTGGTGGTGCCAGCGACGCTGGAGACCCAGACAGTGCGACAGCTAATGCGCCGGTCGTGGCTGTGAGCGCGGCCGTGCAGCGCTGGCTGTCGCAGGACGCCAACTGGCAGGGCGACGACGACCAAGTCGAAGAGTACATGCTGGAGTCTGACGCCGAGAGCGGCTTGGACGACGACGGGTACGTGAGACTTGCTGATGTGATGCCTGGCACTCAACAGAGCGCGACTGACTGATCTGGCGACTCTGTTTGTGATCTGACTGTAGCGAGAGCGTGGACTCGAATGACGAGAATCACGCCGACAACGACTACCCGGACGAGGAGTCGGATGACTCGGACTACGACAGCGATGACTCGGAGCAGGTGAGCGAGGCTTTGATTGTCTTTCGATTGTTCTCCTTGTCTAATGGCTGCGCTGTTTCGAATGGACAGAGCACGGAGAACCGGCGGATATGGAAGCGCCGCCCGAGCGACGAAGGCGTGGCGAACGACGAGCTGGACTACTAGGCCTCAGCACCAGCTTCTCAATATTGATTGGTGCTGAATTATCCAGGTTGGTCGGGCTCTCGAACGCAACAATATCAAGCTTGAGTTGTGACGATACCTTAGCGCCAGAATTCAGGCACTGGCCATGGAGAGTGAGCTTGCCTAATGTGTGACGCTGGATACCTATGGCCGTTTGGTCACTCGCCGCAAGACTCAGATCTCAGACACCGGAGCCTAACGTCGCAGCCCAGAACCTAACTTGAGCCAAGAATAGCAGCATCCAGTCAGGTGAGTGAAGCTCACGTCACTCAGTGCGTTCTGCGCGATCTCGAGCGAGCGTACGCCGTAAAAAAAGCGGGTTTCTCTCTCAAAATACAGCTTCGCAGGCAGAACATTCGAAGAGAGCAGGCACTCGGGCTTCAGCACTGGCAACTCACTTGCTGCCTGCCAGCGAGTGACCGACAGACTCAGCTGCCCCTCTTTCCTGCGAGCAGTATCCAACGAGCTCTCAGCTACCAACCAGCCGACACACTCCACCGAGCGCCGCCATGCCAATCAACCCGTACACGCAGGTCAGCACGATCGCCACGAAGGTCCCCAAGTTCCTGCGCTGCCTCTACGACATCCTCCACTTCGAGGACCAGCGCATCCTCGCGTGGAGCCACGACGGCACGTGCTTCCAGGTGCGCAACGTCGCGCGCCTCGAGACGGAGGTGCT
>JAASFQ010000949.1:0-11785 GCA_023333845.1 Globisporangium polare | reverse complement strand
CGGCCATGTGAAGGAGTCCGAGACCGGACGCCGCGTGCCCGACAGCGCCGTGCTCCAGATGGTGTCGCTGGGGAAACTGCGCGTCTCGTTCACGGTGCAGAACGCGATCCCCGAGATGGCCGACCTGGGCTACGCGTGCGTGGCGCTCAACCCGCGGGACCGGCCCACGGCTGCCGACGTGCTCTACACGCTGCACAACATTCTCAAGGGCGTGTTTGCGACTCCGTAGCGTTGAGGTTTGTAACCGGCCAGAATTCGGTCTTTGGACACGGACACAGGGTTTTGAGCAAATATATCTTGTGGTAAAAGTAGTATCGATGAGTCTGAGGTTTCAGAAGATCTGGTGCCGGTCTCGACGCTTGAAAAGTGGACAGCAAGCAAATCTCAAAACCTCACGATCGCCACGCGAAGACGAATTCTGTTCAGTGTGCAAACACAGATCGCAGTCGAACAAGAGGGATTGGATAAGAGTGAGTCCGCGAGTTGAGTCCGGGAGCAGCTCAACTTGCGTCCAGAGCGCGAGACTGTCTCGAACAAGCCTGTCTGTCTGTCTGGGGATTGCTCAAGCTTGAGCTGGTTTAGCTCTTCCTCGACCAGCGAGGACGCCAGCTCGCGTTGATGGGATCGTCCAGCCACGACGCTGGCGTTCAGAGAGAGGCGTCGAGTTGTGAGAAAGCATTTGGGCCGTGAGGAAAGCGCCTCCGCACTCCGGACTGGGCTGCACGAGTGGCCTCGAGCGTAAATGCTGCATTCGTAATGGACGGAAGCGTCGAGGTAAAAGTATCCGAACGGACTTTGTCAAACGGCAGCAAACAAAGGGAGCAGGACATGATGCACTTTAGCGGATGTTTGAAGGTTTTTCGTCAGACATCGAAGTGAAGTGGGTCCATTGAACGTCCGCCCTCTCTTTCACTTTGATTTTCGGTGCAGCATTCGCTTTCTCTTCAGCGCAAATTTGTGGCGGAGTGAACTCGTTCACGGAGAGTGTTCGGGTGGCCTCTGTTGTCGGATGTGCACAAGATTCCACCAAGCGCAAAGGGACCCGGAGAGAATTGGCTCGATTGAAAACCGGAGCGACACACCCATTTGGTCGTCTTGCTTTATGCAGCAGCCCCTTGTCAGCAGTGGAGACCAAAGTGGGGGTGCTGCGCTGACACAGTCGGAGAAGAACCGGAGGAGGATCGCCTCGCTTGCAAGAACAATCCAGTCGCTGCTGGCTCGGCATGATGAGCAATGCGCACACGCGCCAAGCACGGTACTCTTCTGTGCGCCGCCTTCATCTGTTTGTAAAGCTGTGGTTCGTGATCGCGAGGCGGCGAGACCCACACCTCGGGGCCGTGGCAACTCGAGGCTATGCAGGATTGGGAGGATAGCGAGACTGATTGAGGGAGACACGAGCTGAAAAGCTGGAAATTCATGCTGAAAAACGAAGGATTTCGCTATCGGAATCCACAGAAAGCGATTTGTTCTTCCCTTCTTTTTCGGTTGTGGATTTTTACAAGTCGACATTTGATTTTCTGCGTTCGCCTCGTCTTTGTCCGAGAGAGCGCACTGGCTCTGCACTGCGCATCTCCTTCATTGATCACCGTAGATGAAAAGGATCTTGAGCACTCACTTCATCCTTCAATTACGCTGTGGAGTCCCACCATTTCGACGGTATAGCAGCTATAAAGCGGCAAATAGCTCCTCGCTTCTCTCCGCCATGTGCGACACGACCCACTCGTTTGCCGAATGCTGCGTCACCCAAACTGCACCAGTCAGCTCAGTCACGTGGCAAACGAGAACAGCAGCAGCCGCTCGCCATTATTTTAGCTTCTCGCGTTCGTCCGCTGAGCGATCGTCATGCGCGCGCTTTCGCTGCTCGCTCTCGCTGCGCTTCTCGTGCATCTCGCGCTGCTGCCCACGGCAGCGCAGGCGGCAGCGCAGGACCTCGAGCCGTGCACGTCGGACACGAACAAGGCGGCGTACTCCAAGATCCAGAAGCAGTTCACGGCCTGCGAGGAAGCGAGCGGCGTCACGATGGTGCTGCCGCTCACGAGCGCGCAGAAGCAGGTGCTCTGCAACAACTGCGCCGAGCTCAAGCAGGCCGCGCAGCAGAAGACGGCGCCGCAGTGCACCGTCGTGATCTTCAACAACCAGACGATCCGGCTGCGCCAGCAGCTCAACCGGTTCTTCAAGCCCTGCCTGAGCACGACGTCGAGCGACTCGGACTCGGGCTCGTCGTCGAGCGCTTCGGCCTCTGGGACAGCAGCAGCAACAACAACAACAACAACAGCGACACCGACGACCAAGAGTCCCACGGCCACGACGAAAGCCCCAGCAGCCACCAGTTCTGGCAGTAGCGCCTCAAATAACAGCACCTCATCGGCGACCAAGAAGCCGGACTCGGACAGCGGCTCGAGCGCCACGCAAACTTCGAACCAAAGCGAGAGCTCGTCGATCAGCACGGGCCTGATCATCGGCGTGATCGCTGGCGGCGTGGCCGTGGCACTCGTGGCCATCATCTTCATCCTGCTGCGGAAAAAGCGCCGCAACTCGAGCTCGGACAAGCTCGAGGACTCCGCAAGCCTCAACTCGTCTACCGGTCGCGCGTCCACGATGCACTACCAGTTCTCACTCCTATCCGGCGGCACGGGCTTCACGGGCGGCTCCAAGTCGAGCAGCAACAAGCGTTCGTCGTACCAGCCGTCCCCGCAGGTGAACATGTGGGAAGACGAGGTGATCGTGGCCTCGCGCATCCCCAAGGACAAGGTCATGCCGACCGTGCTGCTCTCGCGCGGCGGCTTTGGCGAAGTGTACCAGGGCATCTACAACCGGCAGACCGTGGCCATCAAGACTTTGCTGCCGGAGCACCGCAAGAACATGAAGCAGATCAACGCGTTCCTGTACGAGGTGAAGCTCATGGCGAGTTTGGAGCACGAGAGGATCGTGAACTTCGTTGGTGTGGCCTGGGATTCCCTGAATGATGTTTGCGTCGTGTCCGAGTACATGGAGGGCGGGGATTTAAGAGGCGTGCTCGTCAAGTTTGAAGAGATGGGCCACCGTCACGGCTTCGACACGGACAAGATCAAGATCGCGCTCCATGTGGCTCACGCACTGACGTACCTCCACTCCCTCCGGCCGGAGGTGCTGCACCGCGACCTCAAGTCCAAGAACATCCTGCTGGACAGTCAGCTGAATGCCAAGCTTACGGACTTTGGCGTGTCTCGAGAGCGCAGTGACACGACCACGATGACGGCCGGAGTGGGCACTTCGCTTTGGATGGCGCCCGAGGTGATGATGGGCGAGCGCTACGACGTCAAGGCCGACATTTTTTCATTCGGCATCGTGCTGAGCGAGCTGGATACGCACTCGGTGCCCTATGGGAACGTCAAGGAGACCGAGTCCGGACGGAGGATACCGGACAGCGCCGTGCTCCAGATGGTGTCGCTCGGACGACTGCGCGTCAAGTTCACGACGGTCGACACGATCCCCGAGATGGTGGAACTGGGCAACGCGTGCGTGGCCGTGAACCCGAAGGACCGCCCGGGTGCGGCCGACGTGCTCTACACGCTGCACAACATCCTCAAGAGCATGTTCAGGGTCATGTAAGGCAAGCAGACGAAATAAGTATAAGGAAATAAACGAAAACGACTGATAGGAAGACTCTCAAGCAACCGAATTCGAAAGCGATGGGAGCTAGCAAAGTAAAAGATAAACCTGCTTCACGACTAAAACTACTCCAAAGGTGTGCTTCATCGATTTCTCGAAGTTGCGAGACTTCGGGGATATTTTTTCTACTGGACTTCGAGGTAGAGGTGCTCCGATGAGATTCAAGGGGGTGGTCCAATCAACTTTGAACCCGAGAAGTCCTCCAAAGTCTATTTTGAAATTCATCGGATATCTACTCTAAATTCTAGAATCTACTCTGGTTTATGCCTTTGAGGATGTAGTGCAGCGTGCAGAGGCTCTGGGGCGATCCTTTCGGTTCACAGCCACGCACACGTTGCCCAGTTCCACCATCTCAACCCTCGCTTGCTGAGAAAACTCGCCGCGGATCTTGCCCAACGACAGCATCTGCAGCAACGACGCGTCGGGTATCCTCCCCCCAGAGTCTGTCCTCCTGGAACTGGTGGGAGGGCAGCGCACGTGTGTCCAACTCGGACAAGTCGATCCCGAACGAGAAGATGTCGGGCGTTTTCATCGTAGCGCTCCCCGTTGTCGCTGGTGCTCGTCGAGGTGGCGGGGGTCTTTGTGGCCGTCGACGGGGCCTTCGTAGCCGCTGTTATTAATGCGCTGTCGTCTGTGGCGTCGCTATCGTCGCCATCGCTAGCACTGCCACTAGTACTGGAGCTGCCAGTACTGGATGTTGAGTCGCTCGCTGATGATGAGTCGCTCACACAGGAACGGAGGAGCTGCTGGAGCAGCTTGGACAGCTTCTTACTGGCTGGCTCGTACGTACAGACGCGCAGAGCGCACGCTAAGATCTTGCCTTTGCAAGGTTCGCCTGCAACAACCTCGCGAACTGCCTCCCAAGAAGAACTTCCAGTTTCGCGCTGGAAGCAATGAGGTCCCCTTAATCGGTTGCTGCAAGTCCACAAGCTCACTTCTGGTAGAATTAACAACACCAGCAACCATGAAGCTTCACTACAACCGAGACCTCCAGGCCAGTCCTCTCACGCTGGGCTACTATGTATATCTAAAATCACTCGAACATACCGTACGTAGCCTGGCATCACCTTTTGTTTGATTTTTACATGGTGAGGTACATGCCCTTGAGCACGTTGTGCAGCGTGTAGAGCGCATCCGCCGCCGTCGGGCGGTCCTTCGGGTTCAAAGAAACACACGCGTTGCCCAGTTCGGCCATCTCGGCACTCGCGTTCTTGGAAAACTTGACGCGGATCTTGCCCAACGAGACCATCTGAAGTACAGCCGTGTCGGGTATCCGGTGGCCACCACTCGACTCCTGGAACTGGCGGTAGGGCACCGCGTGGGTGTCCAGTTCACTGAGCACGATCCCGAACGAGAAGATGTCGGCCTTCTCGTCGTAGCGCTCGCCCATCATCACCTCCGGAGCCATCCAAAGCGAAGTCCCCACGCCTGCAGTCATTGTCCGGTAGCTGCTCTCTCTCGAGACGCCAAAGTCCGTCACCTTGGCGTTCAGCTGGTTGTCCAGCAGGATGTTCTTGGACTTGAGGTCGCGATGCAAAATCGGAGGTCGCAGCGAGTGCAGGTACGTCAGCGCGTGGGCCACGTGGAGCGCGATCTTGACCTTGTCGCGGTTGAAGCCATGAGGTCGACGGGCCTCTTCCCAGCGCATGAGCGCGCCTCTCAAGTCTCCGCCCTCCATGAACTCGGAGAGCACGCAGACGTCGTTGAGCGAGTCCCAGGCCACGCCGACGAAGTTCACGATCCGGTCGTGATCTAGACTCGCCATGAGCTTCACCTCAGCGAACAAGGCGGTGATCTCGTCCAGATCCTTGCGCGTCTCCGGTAACAGCATCTTGATCGCGACCTGCTGCCGGTTGTAGATGCCCTGGTACACTTCGCCAAAGCCCCCTCGCGAGAGCAGTGCGTTCACGAACACCTTGTCTTTTGGTACGCGGACCGCGATGATTGCTGTGTCTTCCCACGGGTTGATCTCGAGCTTGGACGACCGCGGCGCCGCGGACGCACTGCTGAAGTTGGGCGAGTGTGACGGGTGGTACTGGTTATCGGACTTGTTGCCTGTGCTCGGGGTCTTGCCCGAGGAGACGAGCGAGAGCTGGAACTGCGCAGTGGACGCGCGGCCCGTGGACGAGTCGGGAGCTGAGGCGCTGTCGAACTTGGCCGACTCGCCGTGACGACGAGATTTCTTCTTGTGGCGCCGCACGAGCACCACGGCGATAAGCGCGAGGACCACGAAGGCGCCGGCCGCGATGCCGATGATCACGCCCAGGCTCATCGATGAGGCTAGAATAACAACAGAGCGACCAATAAACACAGTGCCACACATGAGTTTGGTTAGTGTGGTTCTGATACGTGGCAAACTTCAGGAGGAGGGCTGTGGACCGGTCACGCACCTTCCGAATCTGCGACCTGCGCGTTTCCGTTCGTCCCGGCAGCAGTTCCATTGCTGCTGCTCGTGGGCGTCTTCGAGGTCGTTGATGGGGCCTTCGTCGTCGACGCGGGCTTCGTGGTCGCCGTCAAGACTGCGCTGCCGCCTGTGCTGCCACTGCCATCTTCATCATCATCGCTTCCGGACATTGAGTCGCTCGCCGAGGACCCGCCCACGCACGGCCGGAAGGTCTTCTGGAGAAGATGGAGCAGCTTTATCTGGGCCGGCTCGTACTTGCAGTCGGGCACCGCGTCCTTGGTCACGATCGTCTCCAGCAGCGCAGTGCACGTCGCGCAGAACTTCTGTTGCTGGTTCTTCTTGTCCGCGAGCGGCCACTCGAGCTTGACGCCGGTCAGGTTCTCGCACGTGCTCATCTGCGCGAGCACGGCGTTGCATTGCGTCTTGTCCGCGAGCTTGGAGCACTCGATCGCGTCCGCGGTCAACGGCGCGAGCGCCAGCACCGCACCGGAGACCGCGAGCACCAGGATTCGCGGCAGCATGACTTGGTGTCGCGAGCGTAACGCCGCGAAGGACGCGCGCTTGGAGCTGCTTGCGTTAGTCGTCGCTAATCACGACGGACGGCTACTCGTGCGAGTGCTGCTGGTGCTGTTGCTGTAGTGGGCAGCAGGAGCCAGAGAACAGCGCGCGCGCACACACACACGAAGAGCTCCTCAATAGAGCAAGTGGCCACGCGCTTCCTTCCTTCCACGATTCCTTCCGTCCTTCAGCCTGCGTACAGTACTGTTCGCTGCCCTGTCTTTGCGTCTTTTGGGTTCACTGGAAAAAAAGGAGTTTACTTTATATATATATATATCCTGTTTTGTGTATATAAGGAGTCGGAATGCTCCCAATGCATTTCTCGTTTTTCAGCAAGCAAGAACGAAACTGCGAATTGGAGTTGCCAGTCACCAACAGCGTCCTGTGGAGCATTGCTGAGATCTGGTGTAAATTGGAGCGCTTCGCAGCAGCCTGCACACAGCAAGCGATGTGATTGTGCGAGCACGGTAATAATGGCTGGAGAAGAACCCGCAGCCTGAGTCAGACCGACGGACCAGTCGTTCATTCGACTCTCTCTCTCTCTCTTGCTCTGGCCACCATCGCCGAGGCCAAGAAACGCCAGACACCCACCGCGCGAGGGAGGACCTCGCGCTTGTTTTGGATTGTTTTGTTTCGGTCGTCCGAGAGAGACTGTTGTCTTTTTAGAGGACCAGCTGGTGTGTTTTTATTCTATTTCACTGGACGCAAATACCTCGAGTAAAGTGTTGACTTGGCTAAACTATGCGAGCCGTGGTCGAATTTGGATTCGTTTGCCTGCAACATAAACAGCCTCTCAACTCAAGCACGCGGTGGAGAAGGAGAAAGCCGCGCCGCATTATTCGCCAGCCTCTGGTCTCTCAGGTCACTTCCGACCAGATTTTGCTCAGGGTCTTCTTGAGCATCCTGATCCATCCATCGGCGGCTGAGGTAAATGACAAGCGAATCAAAACGCACTGGGAGTTCTGGTGCGGCGAGCGGTGAAGTCGCCAAACAATACGAGGTCTCGAGTCATTATTTACGTCAGCGCACTGGAACTTCGCGGTGTGGATGGATCCTGGCGTTTGCGGTGACTGTGCGTCGTCCAGTTGAAGAAGGCATTTGGAGCGAAATTCATGATTCGTCGAACAAGTCCGCTTTCCACACTGCAGCATCAAAATGATGTCAAGAAGTCCAAGAAAAGGGGGGTATTTACGGTATTGCATCCACTCGTTCCTGAATGCTATCACCTCGTATCTTGCATACTCGAAATTCAAAACAGCTCCACGGAAACCGCAAGCATTTCACACAAGGCCTCGCAGCCACAGCGACTTTAACATGCCGCCAGCTGCTCACTGCGTTAGACGCTCCGAGGGGAACAGCCAGCCGCCACCCGCCATTTGGTAGCTTCCCAATCGTGCGGACAACATCGGTGCTGACTGTCCTCTGCGCCTTCACCACCACGCGCGCCTTTGACATCCTGGCCAGCCGGAGAACCACTCGCTCGCACAGATGGAGCCCGAATGACATCCGCGCGGGTAGCCTGGTTTGCTCGCGTCTGTCACGACGCCGCGGCGGATATTCAGGACGGCTGATGGCTGCGAACGGAGCTATCTTGCTCAAGCCATCGGCAAGCTGTTGTGGCGCCTCGCAGTCCACACATCCATGGGGTTAAACTACATTCCACCTGCACGCGTCAGTCTTCACATCGCGCCGGCGGCCAGCTCAACTTCACCCACGCGCGGAGCAGCGCTCAGACCAGCAATGGATCGCTCGACAACGCCTCTACAGCCTGCTCTTGCATTAACGATCCAGCAAGTCGCTCTTTTTCTCTGGAGTCGCAAGCTGATAAACCACAGGGCGAAATGCAGCTGCAAGATGCTCTCCGAGAACACTGTGATCGCCCATCGGTTTCGCTTCGTTGAGCCAGTTTCGGCGGCGTCGGTCATCACTTTCGCTCCCTGGCTTCCAAAGGCCTGCCTGCTTGCGTGGGCCACGGCGCCGCGACGCCACAAGCTCGCAGTCGGCTGTGAAATCGCTGTTGTCGAGAGCTAGATTTTACATTCTGCGGCAGTGAATACTGGTAAATACCGGCACGCTCGAGTTGACCGTCCCGGATTGCACGGCTCGCAGAACGTCGAGTATCTGTGAACCGAATGCAATTCGGTGCGTGTCTGATTCTCGCTCCGATCTGTCAATGCTCTCGTGCACGATTGATTGGGCCATGACCAGCCGCGGAATCTTGAAGCAGTGTAGTTTATCGCCCCGTCTGCTTTTGTCCACCCCGGCTCTGCGCGCTCGCTTCATCCTCCACAATTAAATCCCGGTCAACCGAGGCCCACATGTTCTATCACGTTTCTCGTATAGAGGCAACAGAAACACAAACTCTCCACTTCGAACATCAAACGATGGCCTCTCCAAATGACTCTCGGTCCTCCTCCCACATGTCGTTTTCTCCACTCGAATGATGCGCCAGCCGGTTTGAACAAACAACGCACACCACCACACGCGACAGCGATGCAGCGCCACTAAGCAACCGCTCGAGGCCCAATTCGCCACCTTCACGCTCAGGCTCTTCAGCTCCAGGTTTCTCATCAGAGGCAGCGCAGCGCCCCAGTTAAGAGCTCCTCATGCACGTGTCGAGGGTGCTGCCGCTGCTATTGGCGGCCGTCGCGACCAGCACGACCGAGGCCGTGGACACGCCGTGCACGGATGCCAAGTACGCGGACACGTACGCGAGCGTCAAGACGCAGCTCGCGGCCTGCGAGACGGCCAGTGGCGTCTCTCCACTCGAGCTGCCGCTCGCCAACAAGAAGAAGCTGCTGCTCTGCGACGCGTGTCCCGAGCTCGCGGCGCTCGCCAAGGCCAAGACGCTGCCCACGTGCACGATCACGCAGTCCGATGGAGAGAGCTACACGCTGCGCAAGCAGATGACCAAGCTCTTTAACCAGTGCTCAGGCGCCTCGGACTCGGGTTCGGACGCAAGCACTAAAGAATCGGTGTCGACGACCACGACGCCAGCACCGTCCACAATAACCCCGACACCGACCACCACAGAGACGCCAAAAACCACAACTAAAGCACCAGCTGCCAGCAAGAGCTCTTCGTCAGCTTCTAATTCAACGACACCGACCGCGAACTCCAAGAGCTCAGCAACTGCATCCTCAGTCGCAGGCGAAGCAGATGGCGGTGTCACGCCTTCTGCCTCCGCCTCCAGCAGAACCACCACGTCGGCTCCGAGCTCGTCCAGCACCAACACCAGCGGCGCATCGAGCTCCAAGAACGACGCGACACAGCAAACCTCTGGGAATGACAAAGGTACGATCCAAGCGATGCTCTCTCATTGTGTCGTTATGAGCTTCACTATCAACGGCTAACCGTTCTTTGCATCCATACTCCCTCATTCGCAGGCTCGTCACTGAGCGTTGGCGTCATCGCTGGCGTCGTCGTGGGCGTGCTCGTCGTTGTAGCAGTGGTCGTGTTCATTGTCGTGACGAAGTGCAGACGCAAGAACGACGACGTCGACAAGTACGACGACGCGACGCCTGACTCGTCCCGCGAGCTCACGATCAACATACCGTTCCACAACGCGATGCACACGGTCAACCTGAATAGCGGCACCGACAACGATAGTGTCATGGCCAGGGAAGACAAGGCGGGTCTATCAATGACCACACCGCCAGTGACCCAGGGTCACCTGTGGGACGACCCGCTTATCGTCGCAGCGCGGATCCCCAAGGACAAGGTCGTGGCCACGATGCTGCTCTCGCGCGGCGGCTTTGGCGAAGTGTACCGCGGCGTGTACAACGGCCAGCAGGTGGCCATCAAGACGCTGCTGCCGGAGACGCGCAAGGACATGCGCGAGATCAACCTGTTCCTCATCGAGGTGAAGTTCATGGCGCTCCTCGAGCACGAGCGCATCGCACAGTTCGTGGGCGTGGCCTGGGACTCGCTTACGGATTTGTGCGTCGTGACTGAGTACATGGAAGGCGGGGATTTGCGTGACCTGCTCTCGCTCTTCGAACAAGCGGAGCGTCCCCAGGGATTCGACCACGACAAGGTCAAGATCGCGATGCACGTGGCCCATGCGCTGACGTACCTCCACTCTTTGCAGCCTAAGGTTCTGCATCGCGACCTCAAGTCCAAGAACATCTTGCTGGACACGCAGATGAACGCCAAGCTCACGGATTTCGGCGTCTCTTGCGAACGAAGCGACTCGACCATGACTGCGGGTGTGGGTACATCGCTCTGGATGGCGCCCGAGGTGATGCTCGGCCGCAGGTACGACGTTAAGGCCGACATCTTCTCCTTTGGGGTCGTGCTGTCCGAGCTCGACTCGCACGCGCTGCCGTACTCGAACGCGAAGATGAAGATCTCGAGGTCGAGGCGTCCCGTGACGGACAGCGCCGTGCTGAAGCTCGTCTCGCTGGGCCAGCTGAGCGTCGAGTTTTCCGCGAACGCGCCGCGGGAGCTCGTGAACATCGCCGAGGCCTGCGTGGCGTACAACCCAAAGGACCGCCCGAGCGCGGCTGACCTGCTCTACATGCTGCACAACGTGCTCCGCGATCTGCACATGTCCGTGTCGTTCTAGGGTTGAAAAGATCTTGGGTTTTGATTTTGTTTGAGTTTTCAGAGTGGTTTTGAGTGTTCAGTTTTGACATGTTGATACAATCGACTTCTAGCGTGGTAGGTTGACGGTTCTTGTGTTATTTGTCCACCAACCGAGGTCAGACCAACTAGTTTTGCTGAAAAGACCTCCAGCCACGTCAATGACTTCGAACAGACCTCCGATGCGAATTTCAAAGGTGCCCAAACTTCAAAGTCGTCCTCTACAAATATGCTTGAGCTTGTCAACATCGACTAGACCTCGCTTCGTTCGTTCCTCTTCGTCATTTCCACCAAAAATGTTCGGCAACTCGGCATGACTAAAACTGTTGCAGAGGCTGATTGCCTCCCAAAACGGTACCTAAAGCTCCACCTCACGCGCTCTTGAGAATGTTGTGCAGCGTGTAGAGCACGTCGGCAGCCGTGGGCCGGTCCCGCGGGTTGAGCGCTACGCACGCGTAGCCCAGGTCGGCCATCTCGGGGATCGCGTTCTGCACCGTGAACGAGACGCGCAGTTTCCCCAGCGACACCATCTGGAGCACGGCGCTGTCGGGCACGCGGCGTCCGGTCTCGGACTCCTTCACATGGCCG
>JAASFQ010000948.1:0-11799 GCA_023333845.1 Globisporangium polare | reverse complement strand
CGTGGATCTCGATTCCGAAGTCATGTGGCAACATGTGGCTGAGAACGAGATGAGTCACCATGGGTTCGGTTAAGCGGACAGCTGTCAAAGGCGGACTCAGTCGTGCATAAACGGTACTGTACAGTCCCGTCCAGGAGTGAATGAGGGAGTGCAGGTGAGCGAGGGAGTGCAGGTGAGCGAGGGAGTGCTGGTGGTGCTGGTGAGCGAGTGAGTGCTGGTGGGTCTCGGCCTCCGCATGCACCCCTGGCCATTGTTGCACAACAGCGAGCAGGAGGCCGACACCACTGATCCGCTCGTCGATCTCCAGATAAACGGATCCCTAGATACACTATACTACACTGCGCTGTATGTGTAGGTGCTCAACGAGTCGGTACGTAGCTGCTGCTGAATGGCTCGGCCTGTTCCGCTGCTCTGCGTCGAGCCCATCGCAGTTTCCTTCCCCTCCCCCTGTGTCGAACGAAGTTTGAAAGCCACTCGTGCAGGAAGGACTGAGTCACGACTCACAACCTCCGAGAAAACCCGCAGACCTATGCACGGAGCTGAGAGACGACGTCGATGGCGCGCATCTGCAAGAACTCATAGATACACTGCAAGCGGCGTTGCAAGCCATTCGATCTTACACATGCACACGCGGTCGAGCGCTGTCATTCGATGTACTCGTACGTCGTCTCGGCGCTGCATCGGAAGAGATTTTGCGTTGACAAGAACTTGATCAGATCGAGCTTTCTCTTTATCGCCGCTGCGTTAGCGAGGTTCGCGTTCAGCCAAGAGTCGAGTTCGAGGCCAGCAGGCCGAGCCTCGAGAAGGAACTTGAGGAACCGGAAATTTCCGTGCTCTACAGCCGTCTGAAGACCGCCTTCAAGCGGACGCTCGCCATAGTTCTCGCACAGAACCTTGAGCAGTAAGTTGTCCAGAACAAGTGCGATCACGTCGAGGTGACTATTCTTTACCGCCGCTCTATACTTCCTGTTTGAGCGAAAGGGGCGACTTGAGTTCGAGTGTAGCAACGCGATGAGCGCGGCTGCCTGCAACGGCCACCTTCATATTGTCGAGTTCCTGCGCTTGAATCGACCGGGTGAGCGATGCAACGGCTGCGTGGCGGACACCGCTGCAGCGAGAGGGCACTTGGACGTCGTCAAGTTCCTGTACGAGACCCACTTAGCCAAGTGCACGTCCCAGGGCGTGGACGAGGCTGCGACGAATGGCCACCTCGACGTCGTCCAGTACCTCCACAGTCGACAGGTACGCAGCACAGGCAGAGCGATGGACGGCGCGGTGCGAAACAGACACTTTGAGATCATCGAGTGGCTGCGCGAGAATTACCACGACGAGTACGAAGGCTGCACGGGCGCCGAAATGGCAGTCGCGAGTCGGAAGAACGACCTCGACACGCTCAGACTTTTGTTCCAGTATCGAAGCGAGGGGAGCATCGAGGAGGCGCTGCGAATCGCAACCAAGCAAAACGAGCCCGAGTCCGTCAAGAATCTGTTCAACTCGCTCCCCGAGGGTTTCACGCCCCGCTTCTTGTGGGACGGGTTTCCCGTGTTCCATGTCACATCCGATGGTGGCGGGAAGGTCGTCGAGTACTTGCACGAGAGCGAGCGCTTTCCGTTCACCTCGGAGGCGATGCACTCGGCTGCGATCGGCGACCACCACGGAGTCGTCCACTTTCTAAACGAGCACCGCAGCGAGGGCTGTCGCGACGACACGCTCTTCATCTGCGACGCGCGCAAACTGACCACCATGGTCGACTTCCTCTGCTCGCAGCGGCCATTTGCGAGCCTAGCAGCTGTGATCGCGAGGGCGAAGCGCGAGAGGATCTGGTGGCAAAACTGGAGCCCAGTGGTGAGTGGCAGCACTGTCGTTAATACTATGGAAGAGGCCTCCGGAAAGACTTCTTGGACACTTCCTGGTGGGAGCAACTGGGGGACAGCGGAGGCCTTCGACACCGCGAAATAACCTTTTCATACTGCAATAGTGTCAGTGCTGAAGGTTTTCTATCGCTCAAATGCTGCATTTTACGAAGGGCTGCGTGACCATGCGTGACGACCTGGCTGTGACGCGCGAGTTCGTCGCCCAGTGGCGCGTCGACGACGACGAGAAGCTCCAAGACGCAGCGTGAAGGCCGTGCTCGAGAAGAAGGTTGCGCTCGAGATGGGCTTCCAGTTCATCACCAAGTTCAACCGCGCGCTCAGACTCGAGCACAGGCGTGGCAAAGACAACGGCGATCGTCGGGACTGGTTTTCGCTCTCGAGGTCGGAGAAGAGACACGTGAAAGAGGGCTACAACCTGGACAGCTGCGTGATCGACCTCGGTCGACTGTTCTACGACGCCCTGAAGACAATCACGGAAATGGGGATGGCGGGGATGGGGACGACGATGTGGCTGGCCTTCCTTTTGACAGCGAAGACGACGAGCCGAGCTCGACTAACGGCGGCGGTGAAGCCGCTGAACACTCGTTATTAGTAGGCAAGGTTGCGGGATCTTGAAGACGCGCTGATTTGTCGAGACGTCCAAGTGAAGGAGCTGCTGGCGGAGATCCGACACGAGTGAGAAGAGAGCAAGCGAAGGGGAGGAACAGGCCAGGCAACAGAGAGACGAAGAGAGCGAGAGATGATGTGGGCATTGGTCAATGAGGTCAGAAGGAAGAACATGAGAGCCAATGACTGCTGTTAATGGCAAACAGAGTGGCGCTGAGCTTCGGAATGCCTCTCCTTGTGCTCGTCCTCTTCATTCGGTCGTCTCTATTGACGACTGCAAGGCTGGCTTCTCTCGTGAGAATCAGCACGGCTCCACAGCCACTACTGGCGGTTTGCTTACCGGGAGACAGCGACCACAAAAGTGCACATATGCGGGAAAGTTTCACTGTGAACGAATACGCAGCCTGTGTACTAGAGCTCTGGTGCATTCCCTGTTGTCCTTGCTTCGTATGCACTTGACGCGGCACAGCTGCCTTACTTCTTGCCCTTAGCCGGCTCTTCCACGACGCGGATGCGGTCCTCTGAGATGCCAAACATCTCGGGAAGCACCTCCATGAGCTCCGTGATGCAGTCGCCCTGGAGCTGGATCTGCTGCTTGCCAGTGTCCGTCTTGGAGAGCGACGCGCTGCACGCGAAACGCTTGCCGAGGCTCTTGGACGCGTCCTTGATGTTCACGCCGTCGAAATCCTCGAGGCCCGTGACGAACGTCAGGCGCTTGCGCCCCTTGCGCGAGCTCTTGGAGATGTACACGAGCGCGTTCGCCTTGCTCTTGAACTCCTCTTGCTTCTTCTTGCCCTTGCGCCTCACGGTCTTGTCCTTGCCCTCAGCCTCGAGTGTAATACCTTCAACGCCCGCGGCGATCTGGCGCTCAGCCTCCAGGAAATCCTCCATCGTGCGGTTGTACTTGGTGAGCCACATCGTCGGGCAGTTCTCCGCGAGCCACGGCTTGCAGTCGTTGAAGAGCGGGCCGTACTCGCAGTACTCGGGCGGGAACGTGTCCACTGGGCAGTACACGACGGTCTTGAACTTTGGTGCGCTGCTGGCGTCGTCGTCGCCGTCGTCGTCGTTATTCGCCTTCTCTTCATACTCCTCCTCCTCGTCGTGTGCTTCTTCCGCCGCAGGCTTCGCCTCTTCCTCTTCCTCGTCGTCGTCGTCCTCCTCCTCCTCATCGTCGTCGTCATCATCGTCATCGTCGTCCGAGTCGCCTGGCTCAGGGCCGTACTTCTTCACGAGCGCGTTGAACAGCTGCGCCTCCTTGCCCTTGTACTTGAGCAGCACACTCGGCACGTCGCCCACCTTCTCCGGGTTGTAGCGGTTGTAGAACGCGAGCAGACGCGCGTGGTTGAAGTCCTTCACGACGCTCGACTCGGGTGCGCTAGCAGCAGTCGCAGATGCCGCCTGCTTGTCGTTCTTCTTCTTCTTGCCAGTCTTCTTGTCACCAGCGCTGGCGTTGGCCTTCTGTGCAGGAGCGGCAGTAGCCACTGGCGCCGACAGGTCCTCGTCCGCACTCGGCTCGGGCCCATACTTCTTCACGAGCGCCGTGAAGAGCGAGGCCTCCTTGCCCTTGAAGCGCTCGAGCACGCCGTCGATCTCGTGGAGCTTGTCGGCGTTGTACTTCTGGTAGAAGCGCAGCAGGCGCTCGCGGTGCGCCATCCTTCCTCTTCTGCCCGCTCTGGTCGAATCGAGCTCTTCGTGAATGCATCCACCATTCGCTCGCTCGCTTTTCACACACAGGCGAATCCTCCTCTTCCTCTTTAAAAGGGATACTACCTGCGAAATCTGATTGGAGAGGTAGCTCAGCGGACTACTGTGCGCGTGCGCAATAGAAGACCCACCTTTTCCGCGTCGTCGAAATGGAGCGCTCTGATTGGCTGAAAACACGCCGATTTCCCGATCTTCAGAAGCGTCAGCGCGTTTTCAGGGTGTTCTCAGCTGAAAGAGAACGAGAGAAAGCGAGTTGAGCTCCTCAGACCGGCAGCGAACGCGCCACTCTCTCCTGCTGCTCGCTGTCTCTACGTGCTCTTGGGCGAGGACGTGAGAGCGCGCGGCAGTTCATTAGCTGCGTCTCTACGCCCCAGTTTTCTCAGTCTCAGTCCAGCAGGTCACACTCTCACAGTCGTTCGTCCGCCATCATGAGTGACAGCATGCTCTGGAAGAGCTCCGACATCGAGAGCCTCGACTATGGTAACGACGCGCGCATCGTCACGTGTGTAGGACGCTTTCTATGCGGCGCTGTCGCTAATGTGTGCATGTCTCGATGGCGTCTTGTCGTCTGCAGATCTGTTCGAGAGCGTCGTGAACAAGTCGGGTGAGTCGGCTTGTTTGTTAATGGATCACTTTCTGCTTGGAGGGGCGAATGGCGATGGGCAGATGCAGTGTATCTTCCGCCCTTCGCGTAGTGCTTGCTCTGTGTGTATGCTTCGTCGTGCCATTGTTGAACCAATTGTATGCTGCTTTGTTCACGCAGGGATGGGCTACAAGTACCGCGACGGCATTGAGAAGAACCGCCTGATCTACGCGCGCTGGTTCCTCACGATGCTCACGGGCGTGGGCACCGCACTGGTCGCCGTCTTCCTGCTCTACTGCACGACGCTGCTCATGTCGCTCAAGCAGCACCTGCTCGTGTACTCGATCCAGCACGAGCTCGCCAAGCACGTGCTCTTCGGCACGACGTTCTGGTCGATCATGCTCTTCAACCTCGTGCTGGTCGCGATCGCCGCGACGCTCACGTCTTTTGGGGAGCCCGTCGCCGCGGGATCAGGTTCGTACACTTGGTGCTTGTTGTTGGCTATAGTATGGTTTGCGACTGTTTGCAAGGCATCCAGTGGTCTTACTGATACGCTGGCTTGCTGTTTGATATAAACAGGCATCTCCGAGGTGAAGACAATGCTCAACGGTTCGTTCATTACGCTCTGTATTTCATCGTGGTTTCTTTCTGTGCTGACCAATTGGCTGCTGCTGTGATTGAGAACGTAGGCATGAAGATCCCACGCATGCTGCGCCTTCGAACACTCTTCTGCAAGGTGCTGGGCACCATTTGCTCCGTGTCGGGTGGACTGCCAGTCGGCAAAGAAGGACCGATGATCCACAGGTAGCCTGATGTTTATCTGCTGCTAGCCGAGTTATTGTCTGATGTTGTTTGACGTAATTCGTACTATAGCGGTGCGATCGTTGCGGCCGGCGTCTCGCAGGGCAAGTCCTCGACCATGGGCTACGACACGAGCTTCACGTACTTTGCTGGTTTCCGCAACGACCGCGAGAAGCGCGATTTCGTGTCCTGCGGCGCTGCGGCGGGCGTGGCGTCGGCATTCGGCGCGCCCATCGGCGGCGTGCTCTTCGTGCTGGAAGAAGGCGCGTCGTTCTGGAACCAGACGCTCACGTGGCGCACGCTCTTCTGCGCCATGTCGGCGACCTTCACGCTCGCGTTCTTCCTCTCGGGCATCAACGACAACCTAAGCTGGGGGACACTGGGCAGCCACACGGGCACGTTCACGTTCGGCCCCTTTGCGTCATCGACGTATCAGATCTGGGAAGTGCCGCTGTTCATCCTGATCGGCATCGGCGGCGGCATCCAGGGAGCACTCTTCAACGGCATGAACACGAAGCTCTCGCGGTTCCGCTCGCGCTGGATCCGCTCGCGACGCGTGGCGTGGATCGAGGCGCTCGTGCTCTCGCTGCTGATCTCGTCCGTGACGTTCGGCGTGCCATTCATCTTTGGCAAGTGCAACCCGCTGCCGCAGATCCGCGAAGACCTGACGCACCTGACGCAACCGGGCGCAGATCACAACAAGGCGTTTTCGTTTGCCATGGAAACGCTGCGGCGCAACGGCACGGCGTGCATCTGCGAGAGCTGCGCGAACGTCGGGCTGGATGGCGCCGACTGCTTCCAGGCGGACGAGACGATCGAGTACCCGTACAAGAAGGAGCTCGTGCGCTTCTACTGCCGCAAGGGCGAGTACAACGACCTGGCGTCGCTCATGCTCTCGTCGGGCGAAGTGGCGATCAAGCACTTGTTCCACGCGCCGCCCAACTCGTTCGACGTGCAGAACCTCGTGATCTTCTGGGCGCTCATGCTGCTCATGGCGTGCCTCACCTATGGACTGAAAGTGCCCAGTGGGTTGTTTGTGCCGGCGCTGCTCATCGGTGCCGCGTACGGCCGACTGTGGACACGCGTGATCAACTACTTCACGGTCATGCTGCAGCTCAAGACGGTCGATCCGCGCACGTACGGGCTCGTGGGCAGCTGTGCGATGTTGGGGGGCGTGACGCGCATGACGATCTCGCTCACGGTCATCATCCTCGAGTGCACGGGCAACATCGAGTACGGCCTGCCGCTCATCCTCACGTCGTTCTTCGCGCGCTGGGTGGGCAACTACTTCAACGAGGGCATCTACGACATCCACATCCACCTGCGCCACGTGCCGTTCCTGGACTGGAACCCGTCGCTGCGCGGCTCCTTTCTGCGCGCCAAGCACATCATGACGCCCAACCCCAAGACGCTGCGGACCGTCGAGCGTGCTGGTAAGTGTTTGCTCCTATCTCTGTGACTTTGTTATGGGAAATTGTGAATAATTGGTAGTCTTGTGATTTGCGATTCGTCTCGCCAGGCGTGATCTTTGACCTGCTCGTGAGCACCAAGCACAACGCGTTTCCTGTGATCGTGGAGGACCCGACGTTTGGGAACAAGTTCTTCGCGGGCGTGATCCTGCGCAAGCAGCTCAACGTGCTGCTGAGCCACCGGGACTTTAGCGCCACGAAGCCCAAGCCGTTCAGCCGCAAGCCGCCGCCGGCCGAGTTCCCCCATGACTCGAGAAGAAACGGTGGTGGTAATGAACGGCGAGGTGACGAGACGCCAGGGGTGGATGACATGCTGCTGCAGTCGCCGGCGGAGACGGACGCGAACTTCTGTCTCTCGTACCGCGACATGGAGGCCCATTACCCACGATACCCGACGCCCACGCCGTTTCCAGACCGCACAACGTCGCTCACGGGTGGGGGTGACGCTGGCCAGCAGTACACGCTCTCGGAGGAGGACCGCGCGCTCTGGGTGGATCTCACTCCCTACATCAACCAGACGCCCTACGTCGTGCAGGAAGAAGCACCCTTTGTGCGCGCGTACCGCTTGTTCCGCAGTGCGGGTTTGCGCCACCTCGTGGTCGTGAACCGCCACAACAACGTGCGCGGCATCATCACGCGACGCGAGCTCGAGGACGAGCACTGCACGCGGTCGTTCCGCCTGGCGAAGAACGTGGACCCCGAGGATCTGTATCCGCTCTCGGGTGCGCCGCCCGTGGGCTTCTTCCGGCAGCTGAGGCGGACGGTCTCGCGCACTGAGCAGGTCAAGCGCGCGCTGGGCAACAAGCTGCAGCGAGACGATGGCGGCGACGGACTGCCACGCTAAGCTATGGTGAGCTGCAATGGAAACATACTGACTGACGGAGGGGATCGTGAGTTGAGAGGCGTGATGGCAGTCAGGTGCGATGAGGAGTGACTATGAGGAGACGGAGGGTCAATCGACCCAAGTGTGCGAAATAGAACCCTACTTTGTGTTGTATTGCGTTAGTGTCTCCGTTATTCCTTGAGATAGGCAATCAGCAGCCGTGTCTGTGAAGTAGTGCTGGACACACTCTGTGCTATTGGTTCTGACGAGCGAGGCATACACATGTGCGAAGGGAAAAGTCAGAGTGCCGAGACGTCCACGAGAGCAACACACCAAGTAAGCACCATCGACAACGACAGTGGGAGATGCCGAGAATACTTAGGATTCAACTCGAACGCCATACCTCTCTCTCTCTCTACCAGTTGGTGTGGGTCCTCTCGTTCTGCCTCTTGAGCTCGTTGATCAGTGCCCACATCATCTCTCGGTCCTCCTCTCGCTCTCTTCGCCGCTCCATCTCTCTCTGTTGCCTGGCCTGCTCCTTTAATGCACTCTCTCGCTTGCGCTCTTCTCGCTCTTGTTGGATCTCCGCCAGCAGCTCCCTCACTTGGGCGTCTTGGCGGCCGATCGCCTCTTCAAGTTGCTGCAGCTTTCGCTTCTTGTGGGCTCGGACTGCTGTTTCAGTAGCCTCTGGGTTTGGTGGCCTCGCCTGGGAACTCTGAGGCGCATGCGAGTTGGGATAGTGTACGCCACCACCATTGATGAAGCCCAGCTCGTCGTCGTCGCTGTCGATCGGATAGCTAGTCGAGTCATTATCAGCAGCAGCAGCGTCCTTCTCCACTTCACAGCGTACAACCGTCCTCAATGCCTCGTAGATGGTTCGACTGAGGTCGATCATGCGGTTGTCCAGGCAGTTGGCCTCTTTCACTTCTCTCTTCTCCGCCTTTGACAGAGAGAACCAGTCGCGACTGTCGCCCTGGAGGCTGAGCGCGCGGTTGAACTTGGTGATGAACCGGAAGCTCATCTCGAGCGTCGTCATTTTGATGTTCACGGCCTGCTCGGAGCGCATTGTGCTACCCCCCTGCAGCGCGGAGAAGAGCTGGAAGATGCGACCGCTGAGCGCCAAATGACTCTCGTCTTTGCTTTCGGCGCCATCAGTGGCGACGGAGCTGCTGCGCACATTCTTCAGCACTTGCTCCCACGCCTGGATGAAGAGCAGCGTCTCGTCGTCTTCCCACCGCTTGTTGTGGCGCTTCTGCCGCGTGGGCTCACTGGGCTCTGAGATCGCGGGTATGGCCACAGCTGCAATGCCGTCGTCACGCACGGAGCTCTCGTCGAGCGCCACGGTGTCGTCACGCGCCGGGCTCTTGCTGTCGTCCATTTTGCTTGCCATTTTGCTTTTCGGCGCCTTTGAACGACGAAAACGGACGTTTTATACATGAATGGACCAGTTTCGTTTCAGCTAATGTATTTTTAGACCCATTTGAGGTGGGCCACCTCAGTTCCTCCATCACTTGCGCATCTCCCATTTTCATGAAGGGAACCACATTTTCGAGCAAGTGAGCAAGCAAAAACGAGTGAGTGGCGTGAGCTTCAGACGCAGAAGAGAGAGAGAAGCGGAGCGACGGCGCGCACGTCACGTCCTCAACCCACGCGCGCGCGAGTGAGCATTGAGTGAGTGATATCCCATATATCTTCCTCACTCCAAGGTGCTCGCTCGATCGCCCAGCCGCGTGTTGTGCGTCCGTCGCGCGTGACAGCAGAAAGCGAGCAGCTCCGTGTCACACACACACACGCGCGCATTCCCGCCAGCCAGCCACTCCGCCCAACATGACGATCAAGCAGCAGGCGCGCAAGCTGCGCCTCCTGTGTCTGCACGGCATGTACCAGAACGCCGACACGTTCGCGGCCAAGACCAAGCACCTGCGCGCGCTGCAGTGCAACGAGGACTTTGTCGAGTACATCTACCTGGACGGCCCGTTCACCGTGACGCCGCGCATTCTCGCCAAGCAGAACCAGCATGGCAGTCCGCCGCCGCCGCCGCAGCAGCACATGAAGAAGCACAGCAACGCCTCCTCGTCGCAGCGACCGCGCTGTGCGAAGACCGAGAACCTCTTCCGCGCGTGGTGGCGTCCGTCAGGTCCGCACCAGAGTGAGCCAACGCAATTGGATCAGGACCGAGACGTGCTGCTGTCGTTTTTGCGAACGCAGCTGTCCGAGATCGGTGAAGTTGACGGCGTCCTCGGCTTCTCGCAAGGCGCCAGTCTCGCGTCGTGGTTGTGTTCAGCACAGGTGCGTTGTCTGAGCGTGATGGTGGTATGTGGCGGTATGAATTCTATTTGGTGTGCTTAAACTATGTTGCGATCATGTATGCCGTCCACAGGCACGCCTCGAGCTGCGCTGGAGCCCCAAGCTGGCGATCCTGATCGGCAGCTACCTCGGGCCGCAGCAGTACAGTCTGGACTCGGGCATCCTCTCGGACACCAGCTCGCTGCACATGTTTGGCGTGAACGACCACGTGATCTCGGCCGCGAAGAGTCAAGCGGTCGTCGACGTCTTCACGCAGTCGCAGGATCCCGCCAGCAGCCGCCACGTGCAGACTCGGAGTCTGATCCACAGCCAAGGCCACGTCATCCCCAAGTGCGACGCAGCCCTTGCGCAATACCACTCGTTCCTGGCGCAGAACCTCCCGTCAGGCATCTCCGTCAGCAGCAGCAGCAGCACCTCCGCTAGCTCCTCCTCTCCCGGTTCGTCGTCGGTTGGCAGTACTTCGAAAGGTACCCCCAACCAGCCGCAGCAGGCAGACAAACCGCTCGTTGGTCAGAAAGAAGAGCTCCGTCTCTAATGAGAGTCAATCCATGTGCGTGCATTCTCCATCCACTGATCTCCATGACGTCCATCAAAGCGTCGCCATTGTCAATGTCCGCCAGAATTGGGCGTGTTTGGGTTGACATTGTTTTATCCAATCAAGTCTCTCTGAATCAGCGCTTGAGAATCTATTGATTTAAATGCAATCGATACTGGCCAATAGAAAGCGTTTGTAGCCGCTCGCATTCGCAAAAGTGGGTGCAAATCTCCCCAAGTCGGATCGACCACGAGTTTCCCGCAATTTCCGAGTCAAGGTCGTTAGTTTGGAAAGAACCGACCGCCGACGAGAAGAAGAGGCGAGCAGCTTCTCTGGACACGCGCGCGCACGCTCTTTCTCCACCATGTCGGCCGAAGAAGTCGCCAATGCCTTCGTGCAGCACTACTACAACACCTTCGACAACAACCGCGCGGCGCTCGCGAGCCTCTACGTACGTTGCGCTGCCGCTACGCTCGCTCCCCCCTTCGTTCCGTCCGCCTTCTGCGATATGGCTGGGTGCATTATTCGTCTGCCATTATGTGTGGATATGCACCCACTAACTGTCTGTGACTGCGTGTGTGTCGATGGTGCTGTGTGTCATATAGCAACCGGTCTCGACGATGAGCTGGGAAGGCGTGATGCTCTCGGGCCAGCAGGCGATCGTGGGCAAGCTGCAGCAGCTGCCGCAGGTGCAGCACGAGTTCCCGACCGTGGACATCCAGCCATCCACGTCTCAGAACGCGATGATCATCTTCGTGCAGGGCAAGCTCAAGGTACGGCGCCTGCCATGCTGTATTTGTTAGCGCAATGTAGATGATTGAGGACTGACCATTGGACTGCGTGCTGTGCGTTTTCTATGGACGGCAGATTGAAGAGAACCCTCCGATTCAGTTCACGCAGGTGTTCCAGTTGGTGGCGCACCAGCCGGGCCAGTACTACATCCACAACGATGTGTTCCGTCTCCAGTACGGATAAAGGAAGCCGTCGGGTCGTCCCGGCATTTCAGAAGGAAGGAAGAGAGATCGGATCTCGTGTGTGGTTACAGGAGACAAAAGACAGCGTGAGGCTCTCCAGTCGGCCACATGAAAGTGAATATG
>JAASFQ010000947.1:0-11800 GCA_023333845.1 Globisporangium polare | reverse complement strand
TATCCGTGAAGCGGGCTTTGCAGCTTGGATCATACTTCTTGGTGCCGCAGCGCGCTTGTGTCGTTGTTTCCTTTTTCTATTGCGAGTTGATTGTTATAGCCAGAGATGCCAGAAACTATCGACATACCTTGCTGAAGCGAGCTCGATGAAGTGGAACCTAATGCTTCACTGAGATAACTCGGACATCCTGTCATGCATGACATTGAATGCCGCCTGGATCAATACGTCAGGTGCGGCAGCAGCTAAAAACGTTGTGTGAGAAGACGCAAAACGTACTTGGGAACTGCAAGTGGTCGTGACTCCGCTGCGCTTGCTTTTTGCATATTGCCCTCCGTTTGATGCTTAGAAGTCGCCCAAAATGTCCGCTTCCAAATCGTCCAGCTGCAAAAGAGTCACGCAGCAGATTGTACAATTAGACACAGAGGCTCGCAGACGCATGCAGATGACGTTCACGAGAAAACGTACATCATTGTCTCCGTCGTCATCGTCGTCGTCTTCGCTTGGCGTTTGGATCGTAGAGGATACTGCAGCTGCAGCCTTGGCCTTTTTCAATCGTCGCGCAGATAGCATGTCCTTCAAATTGTCCGACTCCAACTTGCGCTTCGTCTCAACTGCATTTTCGCGCTCTTCTGCTTCTATCAGTCGGAGGAAAGCATCATCGACGTCCTAAGTGCATGTGCATTAAAGAAAAGAACGTTAGATCACGACAGTTTGAGAATTGTGATCGTAAGCATAAATCAAAGATGACCTTCACGGGTGCAGGCTGTGCCGGTTTGATATTGGCGGCTGGCTTCGATGCTGACTCCGTCGTCGGCTTCTGCTCTCGCTTCGATGCGCCGATCTGCGTGATCTTGGACAGGAAATCGAAAGTGCCGCCGCTCGCAACAACGCCCTTGTGCTCAGGGATGCGCACACCTCCAACTCTTGCTCCACCGATGACTCGGCGCACGGGCACCCTTCTCTGTTTAGAGCTGGAAGAGCTCGGGAAAATGGTCGACGCAGCGCCAATTGAGGATTTCCCTCCTTCTTTCGTCTCTTCTTCACCACCTGGAATATCCGCCGCAAAGCTGACAGCTTTTCTCTTCTTCGTCGCTGACGCTGGAGGAGCACTCTCATCAGGTTTCGCACCATTGCTTGCTGTCGGGGGAGTAGCTTCGGCTTGCGCCTCCACGACCTGCTTCGTTTCTTCTGAGGCAAGCGACTCGACAGGTACTGCTGGTGCATCGGAAACCGGATCGAGATTCACTGGGTCCACTGGTGGTGCTGCTGCTGCTGGCGCCTCGGTCACGTTCTCGGCAGCCTTTTCAGCCTCCCGCACTAGCTTCTCTTGCTTCGCCTTCCACTCGTCTGCCAGAAAGTCCTTCTCGGGTGCACGCGACCACGTTCGAGCACACTTGAATATCCACTCGGGAGTGACGACAAAGACGTTTGGAGTCGCCTTTGCCTGCACATGCTTCTGAGTGCCAAGTCGTCCAGGATGAATGACCAAATGCGTGATCGGAAAGTCGTTCATCACCATGCTGGGACGTGCTCCAAGATCCACCGCTAAACGCCACAAATGATGGGACTCTGGCCCACGGTGACCGCCGATCGGGAAAACTCCACTGAACACGATGTTGCAGCCGGTCAGCACAGACCGTTTTTGCTGTACAGACGCACAAAACACTCTGTTAGATCACATCACATCACTCAAGGCGACCACACATGCTTGAACTGCACAAACATTTACACACCGTTCCCAGGATCTCTTTCACATCCCGCCCGTTTCCACCCATTTGCTCTTCGACAGTGACTCCATGGTGATCGTTGTAGAACGCCGAGTGGACTTGCTGCTCGTTGCGAATTATAAAAAGAGACATCAGTCAGCCAGAACCATGTCAACAGCCAGGCTGTCATGCATGCCCATATCGAGATGATTTGTGATGAGTTTGAGGTTCATCCTTACCTTCAGTACACTTCGCGCATGGTTCAGATGATTATCGTCGTCACCGGTACCCGAATCGTCGCCCCCACCGACTCCTTTGCCCGCTGCGTTGTTAATTTCCGCCGTGCACTTGAAGTAGTGGTATGGCTCGATCAAGAACACGTTGCCTTCGTTTTCCTACACATGATCACATGTAGACAAAGTTCAGTCAGTTCTCACCCACATCTATCACCGTGTTCGTAGCTGCTGTGAAGCACATACCTTCCAGACGTCGATGCGATCGTCGAGCACCAGGATCATCGAGTCATCACTGGACGGGAACAGCAGTTTCAGCGACTTGTGCACCATATCTGGGGTGTCCGTTCGCGCCACGATGCGGTGCTGGAAGAACGTGCCCTTCGGGTCAATGATGCTCGCGATCTGCTCGGCGTACAGCCGCGTGCCGTGCGTGTAGATGAACAGGTCATAGAGCGCCGACAGCTCGCGCAGAAAAGTGTCCAGACCCGGACGAAACTTCACGACGTGCTGCTGGCCGTTCATGCCGGGGATGTAGAAGTAAAACGTGTCCTCTGCACATACACAGAGGCAGAGAGGGTGGTTAACGATGAGTTGTTCATACGCAACCTTACACCTGATATGTCGTTACGTACCAGTCTTCGGGATCTCGCCTACGACGTCAGTCACACGCACTGCGTGCAGCAGCGTGTGGTCTAGATCGAGCACGAGCGACAGCTTCTTCGCTCCAAGCTGGCGCTTGATGTTGTCCGAGTCGAATTTCTCTGTGGCAAACAAGCACACGAGCATGTGAGCCACCAAAAACCGCAACGCAATCGCACGACTCGCTACGTACTCGCTTCTTCGATGTTGAGACGCAGCACTTGGCCGTGCGAGACGACATTCACCGATCGCCGCTCGCCGTCCATATCTTCCTCGTTCTCGTCCACGACTTCCAAGCACATCATGCACGTGCGTCCGCTCTTCAACGGGTGAGTGCAGTACTCCACGAACGCCACGACCACGTCGCCGTTGCTCTCCGCCTGCTTGCTACCACCTGCATCCTTATCAGCCGCCACCACACTCGCGTCACCTCCCGTCCCGTTGGTGGCAGCGCTCGTAGCAGTCGCAGTATTAACAGCAGCAGCATCAGCGTCCTTCACTTGGTCCAATTTTTGAATCCGCAGCTTCCCGCGGCAAGGCGCGAGCAGCTGGTGCAGGTTGCCGCGCTCGATGAGCCCCGCAGAGCCCACCACCTGGCCCGCGTCCACCTCGGCGCCGTCTGTGACGCTCCACGTGAGCGCCTCGTGCTCCAGCAGCAGCGCCGCGGCGCAGACCACGTCCTTGCGGCGCAGGTGCTCGTCCATCTTCCGCGGAGTTTCTTGGTTGAACAGGGCACATTTGGTGGGAGGCAGGAGAGTACCGTACTCACCCCCTCTTTGTGCAAATCGACACCCCTCAAGTTGCAATTGTGCTGTCGGTTTTGCGTGGCTCGTTATAGAAGCTCGCTCTTGTATTGAGGTTATGTACAGTATCATCGTGTGCACCCTTTTGCTTGGCGACACATTTGGTTGGTTGGCGAGTTTGAAGCGGCGGGTCTTTTGGCGACAAGCGACCGAGTGAACGAGAGAGAGAGAAGAGAAGCGTTGACCTCCAAGAACAGCGCGCAGCAGCAGCCATGGCGACCAGCAGCGAGTTCAAGCGCCTGGTGCTCAAGCAGTTCCCGCCGACGACGGAGATCGAGACCGTCGAGAACGCGTACTGGAAGAAGTTCCAGGCGCCGCAGGAGCTGCAGCAGCTCGGCCCGATCACGCACATCGACGTCTCGCCTGTGGCGCCGCACAACGTCGCGATCACGACGTCCACGCGCATCCACCTCTACAGCACAGTCACGAACGAGATCACCAAGACCTTCAGCCGCTTCCGCGATGTCGTGTACTCGGGCACGTTCCGCTCCGACGGGCGCCTGATCGTCGCCGGTGGCGAGGCGCCGCAGGTGCAGGTGCTCGACATTGGCACGCGCGCGATCCTTCGAACTTTCAAGGGCCATACGGCTGCTGTGCGCAGCACGCGCTTCTCGAGCGACAACGTGCACGTGCTCTCCTGCTCAGACGACAAGACCGCGCGATACTGGGACCTGCCAACGGGCAAGCCAGTGGCGCTCCTCGGTGAGCACAAGGACTACGTGCGCACGTCGGCGGCGAGTCCTTCGTCGCAGAATGTCTGGGCCACTGGCTCGTACGATCACACGGTGAAGCTCTGGGATTTGCGTACGTCGGACCAGACGGTGGCGTCGAGCACGATGTCGCTGAACCACGGCGCGCCAGTCGAGGCCACGCTCATCATGCCAGGCGGCGGCTTGCTCATGTCCGCCGGCGGCAACGTCGTCAAGGTTTGGGACATCCTCAGCGGCGGACGCCTGCTGCACTCGTTCTCGAGCCACCAGAAGACGATCACAAGCATCGGCCTGGATGGCACGGGCACCCGCCTGCTCACGGGCTCGCTCGACGGCCACCTGAAGATCTACGACCTGAAGACCTACGAGGTGACCCACGGCTTCAAGTACAAGAGTGCGCTGCTGGCGTTCGGCATGTCGCCTACGAACGCGCACCTGCTCACGGGCGGTGCGGACGGTATGCTCTCGGTGCGCCGCCGCAACGTCAAGAAAGCGGAGCTCCAGGACATGCAGAGCCGCCAGGCGATCATCCGAGGAGGCACCTACAAGTATTTTATCCGCGGCAAGAACGCCAAGCCCGCACCGAACGACTTCACGGTCGCCAGCACGCGACACAAGCGTATCGCGCCGTACGACCGCGCGCTGCGTAAATTCGACTACAAGAAGGCGCTGAACGAGGCGCTGGACACGCGCTCGCCGATCATCGTCGCCAGCATGCTGGAGGAGCTGCGTCTGCGCGTGGGGCTCGAGCGCGCGCTCTCGGGGCGCGACGAGGACTCGCTCGAGCCGCTGCTCGCGTTCCTGATCAAGTACGTGACGGACCCCAAGTACTCGTCGCTTCTCATCCACGTGTGCACGCTCGTGTGCGACATCTACGCGCCCAAGCTGAGCCAGTCGATGCTCATCGACCAGTTGTTCGTGAAGCTCCACGAGAAGATCACCGAGGAGCTCCGGATGCAGAAGCAGATCCTGGGCGTCGTCGGCATGATGGACACCGTCATGGCCGCGCAGTCGAACGGCACGGTCGGCGACAACAGCCACGCGGACGAGTAAAGAGAAAAGGGTGAAGACAGTGGAGAGAGAAATAGAGAGACGAGCGATTGCATGTGGTGGAAAAGAGAGAGAGAGAGAGGTGAAGAAGAGTAAGTTAACAAGCCGCCTAGAGGTGTCGTCACAGTCTCTTGATCGCGCACGTATTTGCATGTTGAGCTCGTCTTGTTCATGTGTTAATTAGACAAAAACCAAGCAAATATCGCAATGATCTTGACACGTGTTGGCTTGCGCGTTGCTGCTTCATGGCGAAAGAGGGCTATCATAGGCAAACAAGTAGAGACGCACGGGAAGGCAGCTTGCTGTATTAGGAACTCACACAACACTCACGCACTCCGCACAAGAACTTGTCGTCAGTGCGTCATCTACCGGGTCGACATCCCTGCTTCCTTCCTCCCGTCTGTTCGCAGAAACGGCGATTAAATCAGAGAACCTATCTAGAGAGCGTGTCGATGACCTTGAGCACGTCCTCGAACTCGATCTTCTCCTGGATCTTCTTCGGTCGCACCTGGTTGTCCTCGTTCGGCGTGACCTTGACGAGGTCGCCCTCGAGCGAAGTCCACTTCTCCGCGGCGATCACGTCCGCGACCTCCTTGTCCGAGATGTGCAGCGCCGACTTGAGCACGGCGGTCGAGAGCACGCTGTGGCTCTTGCGGAGCGCGTCGAGGATGAACGCGCGCACGGAGTCGGTGAAGCCCGCGACGGCGCTGGCGTACGACAGGTCGAGCTTCCAGAACTCCTCGAAGAGGCACGACTGCAGCAGGAAACCGGCTTCCAGCGCGAGCTTGACGTTCGCGTCTTCGCGCACGCTCTCGGGCACGATCGTGGACGCACCGGTGAAGAACGGCGACGGCGTGGCCTGGATGCCCTTGACGAGCACCTTGGCGACCTTGTCGGCGTCCAGGTGCTCCGGGAACACGAGGTAGAGCTTGAGCAGCGCCAGGTTCGCGTCGATGTCGATGGTCTCGTTCGCGAGCTGCTCGGCGAGGTACGCCTCGAGCACGGAGACGGCGGCGGCGTCGTAGAAGCTGTTGCTCTCGTAGAACGCGAGCAGCTGCTGCTGCGCAGTGGACGCGTTCTGCGCGTCGACGGCCGTGTAGCTCACGAGCGAGGGGGTCTTGTAGGCAGCCATGTTGTTTTGCTAGAGAGAGAGAGAAGGGGGCGAAGGTGCTGGCTGCTGCGGTGGGCGTCCGAGGTCCGATGATGCGCTTTGCCGTTGCTGGGCTTTCAATCCGCTGGCCCATACTCATTCCCCCGTTTCCCTCTCAGAATGGATACCCTTATGTAGGTGATCTCTGTCAAAGCCACTTGCCTCACGAGCATCTGAGGGTGGTGATTAGTGCATCTATTGATACAGGCTTATCCAGCTATAGAGACTTGCACCCGCGAATTTAGAGCTCGATCCAATCGATTTAACAAGGGTATACGGAAACGAAAAGGTGTACCCATGAGAAGATCCGCCGCGTTGCGGGCTAAAAATGGGCACGAACGACATGCAAAGCGCAGCCTGGCGACCAGTTCATCCATTCCCCAGCAAGCGAGAGCCGCGAGATGGACAGCGCAGCGAGCAAGCGACAGCACCTGCACGCGAGCAACAGCAAGAACAACAATAGCGCCATCCAGCAGCTCAAGCCCACAAGCACAAGCGCACCCCACAACCAGACGATCTGCAAACAACGACGCCCCCAAGAGCCGCAAGTCGCAGCGGAATCCAATCAGAACGAGGCACGTGCAACGCGACGGGTCGCCGTGACCGCTGAGCAGGCGCAATGTGCGGACGAGAGTGATCGAACAACGACTGCTCGGCCGCCAATGGTGGTCGTGCTGCGGCGCTGCGAAGACCTTCGCATCCGCACGAGCGGCTTCCAGAAGATCGAGGAGGACTCGCAGCGGAGGCCCATGGACCTGCGACGCCAGCACAAATTGCTGGAGCAGCAACAGCAGCAGCAGCAGCAGCAGCAATTCAGTTGCTGACATGGTAACTTTAGTTTGCATTTGAATTTGTTTTCAGCCCAAGATTACGAATTTGCAAAACAAAAAGTGGAAAGACCCTCTTGGCAAAAAGCGTTCCCGCGTGTCCCTCGTTTGATCCTATTTGACTTGACTTGCGTATGTCCACATCTGTCCCGCACGTCCCAAAACTGACCCCGCTTCCACAACAAAACACAGCCAAAACAAAGCAAAATACAACAAAAACGTCGAAGGAATCGAAAAAATCGATCCTCGAAGTGTGTCACAATCGCATATCAGCGCAAGCGCCAAACTCAAGACGAGCAGCATGGCGAACGAGAAGAGCGTCGAGCCGCTGCCCGTGGCTCCTGTTGCACCCATCAAAGCCTCTGTTGCTCCTGTCAGTAGCAACAACAACAACAACAGCTATGAGCACGACGTGGACGCGGACGCCGAGGCGCGGCTGCGCAGCTTCACGCTCGGGCTCAAGCAGCAGGCGGACCAGCTCATGGCTGCCGAGCGCTACAAGGACGCGCTGCCGCTCTACCGCGACCTGCTCATGCACCTCACCAAGTCGCAGGTCAAGGTGCGTTTACTCGCGCTTGTCGTGATGCTAATGCATGGTGTGCCTTCTGACTGGCTGACTGATACGCTTATGGATGTGTGTATAGCTCTTGCAGGAGCGCGAGCTCGTGGTGTCGTGCCGCATGAACGTGCTGGGCGCGATGAGCAAGCTGCAGCAGTGGGCGCTCATCCCAGCCGAGGCCGCGCAGACGATGCAGGTGATCGTGGCGCTCGAGCGCGAGAGCAACGCCGCTGCTGCTGCCGTCGTGGAGGAAGAAGACCCGGAGGACAACAACAGCGCGAACCGTGGACCCCCAGCAGCAACAGCGACTGACAACCAGGGCGTAACAACAACAGAAGCACTCACGCGCGCGTTCTTCTTCCGCGGCTTTGCACAGTTTCACCTGGGCACCTTCATAACCGCGGAGGCGGATTTCAAGAAGGCCATGGAGCTCTCACCGGGCGACACGTCGTTCCAGGACGAGTGGAACCAGCTGCAGACCGCGATGCAGTGCGAGAAGCGCGTGAAAGACCTGCTGAACGCGTCGCGCCAGCAATTCCAGACGGGCAAGTACAAGGTCTCGATCGACTGCAGCCTCGAGGCGCTGCGCGAGTGCCACGTGCTGCAGCGCGACGAGTACACGGGGCTGATCCACGGCAACTTGGCGGCCGCGTACACCAAGGTGAATGACGACGTCAGGGCCATCGAGCACTACAAGCGCGCGCTCGTGTTCGCGCGCAAGAGTCCGAACCAGACGGCGCCGCAGAAGGAGCGCATTTACGACCTGCTGAGCGCGCTGGCGGCCTGCTACTCGCGCCGCAACGACTTCAGCTCGGCCCACTCGGTGATCTTGGACGCGCTCAAGCAGTTCCCCGATTGCCCCAGTCGTCGCGACCTCGAGTCGCATCTGTACCTGAACGCGGGCCGCGTCTGCTTCACGCTTGGCAAGTTCACGGACGCTGAGATCTACCTCATCAAGTCGGAAACTGCGGCCATGAAGCAGACCAACCAGACGGCAATCGCCTTGAACGCGCTGCTGTGGCTCAGCAAGACGTGCAGACAGCTGGGCAAGGACGAGCAGACGGTGCGCGTGCTAGACAAGGCTCTGGCGCTCGTGGAGAAAGACGGCGCTGTGGCGCACCAGGACATGCTCGACCAGTTTCTGCTGGCGAAGCTGGACCTCGTGGACCCGGTCGCGAACCCAAAGTTCAAGCTCGTCAAGTACGAGAGCGAGGCGTCGGTGTGGAAGGCGCTCGAGCACTTTGAGAAGAAGAAGAACTTTGTGCGCGGCCACTTGCGCGCCGCTGAGGTGCTCGTGTACTTCCTGAACGAAGCGCCGGAGAAGGACGACGTGACGCTCAACAAACTTGAGCGCGTGCTCTTTGTCGTGGACCGCGTGAACATCGGCCAGCTGGCGTCGAAAGAGGACATCGCGACACTCATGAAGCTCGTGCTCTGGAAAGTCGACTTCCTCGTGCTGCACAAGGGGAAGCACGCAAAGGCCCAGAATGTGCTCGTGACCACGCTCTCGAACCTGCCAAGCAAGGGCAAAGACGCGCAGACGCTCAGGCACCGCAGCGCTGCATTGAAGCGGCTCGCAGAGATCTTTGAGGAGAGCCACGAGGTCGACGATGAGGTCCAAAAGTACCTGGACGAGGCGCTGGCGTTCCTGCGCAGCGACACGAAGAAGAACGACCCGTCGAGCGCGCTGGTGCTCAGCAGTCTGCTGTCCAAGTTTGCCCAGAAAGCCGCCAAGCAGGGCGACGTCCTCAAGGCGCAGGAGCTGCTCGAAGAGAGCGTGGCGCTTGCGCGTCAGCACTGCAAGATGACTTCAACCTCCGTGACCGGTGACAGCGAAACCGGTGGCAATGGCGACAACAGTGAGCAGCTCTGCGGGGCGCTCATCGGGCTCTGCGTGCTGCAGATGAAGCAGCGGAACATGGCCAAGGCGCAAGAGATCATCGAGGAGATCGACGGGCTGCCGTGCGCCGAGATGTGGAAGGAGATGTACGTGATCAAGGACCAGCTGCGCGTGGCCCGTGAGACTGAGGAGAATGAGAAACTGGCCGTGGAGGAGCGCAAGCGGCAGGCTGAAGCCCAGCAGCTCCGGCACCACAATAGCTTGGCGGGCTGGTGGGAGCGCTGGTGGTTCGCTGCGAGCGTCGGACTCGTGGGGGTGGCGCTGTTTGTATTGCAGGTGATGGAGCAGCAGCAGAAGCTGCCTCAGCAGCAGCAGGACGAGTAAGAAGAAACGGGACTAAGTACGAGCCCAAGCCCAGTCCTCCACGTGAGGTGTTCCCTCTCTCTCGTGTTTGTATCAAAGCAGTGCCTCCTAATGTATAAACTCAAGCGACCTTAACTTTTCTCATCCCTTCTCCTCGTTGTTCTTCGCTTCGCTGCCCTGTGGAGAAGTCTCATCGCCATCCTCTTCTTCATCTTGACCCTCGCTCTCGTCTTCACTCTCTTCTTCTTCGCTGCCACTCTCGCTTTCAGACTCCAGCTCGGCCTCTGCGTTAGCGAGAAGGACAAGACCACATTCATGAGTCCTCATGAGCACTGAGCCAAAGCGTCTGGGCTGAAAATGGATACATACCCATGATCTCGCGCTGCTTCAACGCGCTCAGGAGGTCCTTCACGAGCTGGTTCTCCGGCTCCACCTCCAAGACTGTCAATGCACCATGATACAGCAACATTACGGCATTGCCAGCTCTCATTAGCTGCCACGAGACAGCTAGTATGCTAAGCGAAGGGTCAGAACGTACTTGCGCGCGCTGTGAGCTCGGCCTGCGGGACGTCGTCGTCCTGCACGTGCTGCAGCAGCGCCGTGAGCAGCTGCACGGACGCCTTCCCCGCGGCCCACGCGCCGTCCTGCTCCTCCGTCCACACGCGCTCCACGCACTCGGGGCTGCGTCGCGAGTCGTCTGCTTGGGCTCAAATGCAATTCGTCATTAGCCCCTTAGCTCAGCAGGAAGACCATCAGCAGCAATAGCACGAATCTGAAACGAGAGTCGCCGACCGTCGTCGACGTCCTTCTTCTCCAAGAGCACGCTCTTCACGGACGCCACGCGCTGCATTCTCACTCGCCTCGCTGCCAGACGCCTCGCTCTAATGGACCGATGTGCTGTGGATGTGGCTTCCGAAGCTGAAGCGCCGGTACAAGCACGAGCACGACCTTTCACAGCATAAGGGCAACCATTCTCCTAAACATGGGTCAAACTGGTTGGTGGCATTCATCGTCATCGCGATTATACAAATGACTATTCAGACACAAGGCGGTTTGTTGGAAAGAAAAGAAAGAAGGGATTGAAAAGCGGCGACACACACAATGGGGAAGGCGACGAGCCCGAAATGCCGAGCAGCACCTAGCTGAGCCAATTAGCTCAGGCCTGAGCCTTGCGCGTGAAGTCGTCCGCAGCGGCGGCCTGCTTGGAGCGGCGCGAGGCGCACGAAAGCCCGACGAGGAGCGCGGCGCAGAGCGCGGCGAGCAGACCCATGATCGCGAGGCTGCCGGACCAGTCGGCCGCGATGCCCAGGAAGATCTCGCGGCACTGCGAGTAGGGCGAGTTGGTGTACACGGCGCCGGCCTTGCCCGTGGCGAGGAACGAGCCGCACCAGGTGCTCGTGGTGGTCGTGCGCGGGCACTTGTCGTTCGCCCACGTGAGGATCTTGTCGTACTTGGCGAACTGCTTGGCCTGCGCGCAGGCCGTGCAGATCGAGTCCATGCCCGAGACGAGACTCTTGTACTGGTCACAGAGAATTAAGCCACTAGGACCCACTACACCAGATGGTGTAGAGGCACAAGTAGCATTGTGACCTACCCGCAGGGGCCGGGTCCTGTACCGCTCATTACACTTTGCGGATTTTCGGCAGCAGGGCCTCCACTAGGGCTGAGTGTTACCACACAGTTGCTCGTCTGCTTGAATGCCTATCTCC
The DNA here is from genome assembly GCA_023333845.1 of Globisporangium polare. Classification (NCBI taxonomy): domain Eukaryota; phylum Oomycota; class Peronosporomycetes; order Pythiales; family Pythiaceae; genus Globisporangium; species Globisporangium polare. The sequence continues at coordinate 208 of JAASFQ010000947.1, read as the reverse complement.
GGCCACATACCTTGTTCATGGTTGAATTCTAACACACACCTCGCGGTGGGTATCGATCCCGTGACCTCCCGGTCCCCATACCAATGTAATACCACTGGCCTATTGGGGGTCGGTTTGTACTGGTCACAGAGCGAGTTGATGCCCTGCACATCCGGGAGCAGCGCCACGACCGCGTCCGAGACGTTCGGCATGAAGATCTTGATCGACT
>JAASFQ010000946.1:0-11810 GCA_023333845.1 Globisporangium polare | reverse complement strand
GCTTGACTGGCACCAGGACGAGGTGCTGAAGGAAGCGATCGCGGTGGCGGACGAGATGGCTTCAACGTCCTCCACTGCGACGCGCGCTGTGCTCCGCACGCTCCGAGCCAAGCAGGAAGTCGGTCTCGCTGCCGCGCTCCTGCGTGAGGCCGACTCGCAAGCGACCTCGTTCGCGACGAAGGACTACGCCGAGGGTCTTCGAGCCATTGCGGAGAAGCGCGACCCGGTCTTCGCGCCACTCGAGAGTTATGAATGAGCTCATCTTCAGCCCACTTCTAGTCACTAAACCTAGATGTCACTCTAGCGATGTCACTAATCCAAGCACGTTGGAAAATGCTTGTGGATTGGCTTTATAGTTGGTTCGCCCACATTGCTGCGCGCTCGCTTTTCGCCTTTGCCCACCGCACGCCTTCTCCGCCAAAGGAAGGGTGGCGTGACCACATTGGATTGGAGACTCGCAGCCGCAACTGACGCCGCCCGCCGCGTCGCTAGATCGAGAGAACCACAGGAACACCCCATTAATTACAAACCATGAGCACCGAACTCGTCGACAAGCAGCGCGTGGAGGCGCAGCTGCTGCAGGCCGTGGACGCCGCCAGCGCCGTGCAGGACTCGTACGAGTACGCGCTCCAGCACGCGCTCTCACACGAGCTCGTGGTCGGCGTCATGAAGTCGCTGCTCGCGGACGCGTTCGTGGTCTCGGAGGAGCTCTCGACGTCGTTCTACGTGCTCAAGGACGAGGCGCGCAGCTTCCTGGAGAAGGGCTCACCGGAAGTGCAGGTCTTCCACGCGATCCCGTCCGCTGAAGGTATCGACCGCGCCAGCTTGGAGGCGATCGTCGGTGCGGCTACACTCAAGGTCGGCCAGGGCGCGTGCATGAAGAACAAGTGGATTCGTCTCGACAAGACCGACGGCAAGTTCTACCGCAACGTAAGTGGCGTGAGCGCTTGATGTGCACATGTGTATTGGAAGAGCTATTGGCGCTCTGATGGAGATGGCTAACAACGAGGTGTACTTGCTTGTTGTTACGATGGATGCTGCAGACCGAGTCGGTCGCGGACGAGGCCACGGAGGTGCTGCGCCGCATCGAAGGCGCGGAGGGCGCGCTCTCGGCCGTGACGAGCGACGAGGCGAAGAACCTCAAGCGCCGCAACCTCGTGGAGGTGCGCACGCGCAAGTCGTACAAGATCACCAAGGGCCCCAACTTCTCGACGCAGCGCAAGAAGCAGGCTGCCGGCCTCAACAAGGAGATGCTCGAAGGGTACGTGCGTTCTCTTTGTGTGCTTTTTGTTTGTTTGCTGAGCTCAAGTTGTCACCCTTGTGTATAACTGATCGGGTTCATGGATATGGATTGTAGTGACGCCTGGAAGAAGGAGACATTCAAGCCGTACAACTTCAACACGCTCGGCCTGGCGGTCGGCGGCGGCCACCTGCACCCGCTCATGAAAGTACGCGCCGAGTTCCGCCGCGTGCTCATGGACATGGGGTACGTTGTGCACCCGATTTTGTCAATAGCACACGCATGCGAGTCTTGTCTGTGCGAATAATGCTGGAACCTGAATCTTCAAACTAAACTCTTGTGTTGCTGCTGTCGTTGTGGTTGATGATCCTTCTCAGCTTCCAGGAGATGCCGACGAACCGCTACGTCGAGAGCAGCTTCTGGAACTTCGACTCGCTCTTCCAGCCGCAGTCGCACCCGGCGCGTGACGCCCACGACACGTTCTTCCTCAGCAGTGCGTGCCTTGCGATTCTCCATTCAGGCTGTTGCTCATGGTGATGATTGTGTCACCTAAAACTCTTCTATGGTGTATGTTGCAACGTGTGCAGAGCCACAGAAGTGCCTCACTGTGCCAGAGGACTACTACGAGCGCGTCGAGGACATGCACGAGAACGGTGGCTTTGGCTCCATCGGGTACGTTTGAATTACCTCACAATGTCTGCACTTCTGCAACTCACGGACTTTGTGTGGCTATCTGTACTCTCTCTCTCTCCAGTCACGGCCGCGGGGCCTTCAAGCGCGAGACGTCGATGACCAACATCCTGCGCACGCACACGACGGCCATCTCGGCGCAGATGCTCTACAAGCTGGCGAACCAGCCGGGCGGTTTCACGCCGCAGAAGTACTTCTCGATCGACCGCGTCTTCCGCAACGAGAGCATGGACGCGACCCACCTGGCCGAGTTCCACCAGGTCGAGGGCGTCGTGGCCGACTACGACCTGTCCCTGGGTGACCTCATTGGCGTGATCAAGGCGTTCTTCGAGAAGATCGGCATCACCAAGATGCGCTTCAAGCCGGCGTACAACCCGTACACGGAGCCGAGCATGGAGATCTTCGCGTTCCACCCGGACCTGAACAAGTGGACGGAGATCGGCAACTCGGGTGTGTTCCGCCCCGAGATGCTGCGCCCCATGGGCCTGCCCGAGAACGTGCGCGTGATCGCCTGGGGCCTCTCGCTCGAGCGCCCGACGATGATCAAGTACCGCCTGAGCAACATCCGCGACCTCTTCGGTCACAAGATCGACCTGGAGCAGACCAAGACGGCCAAGCTCTACCGCTACTAGGCTGGGCTGAAATCGTCGGAAGCTGAAGCTGCTGAGTCTGAACTGTAGAGTTTGAGTGCGGCGCTCGTCTTCATTGTGGTGGCGCGTGGCATGGAACTGAATGCGAGAAGAGGTTAGTAGGCGGGACACTGTGTGTCGGTTGCTCGGATCTAAGCTCACACACGGGAATGCATATTTTCGACGGGAAAACGACTTTGCTGCTTCGTGGATGACTCGTTTTGAACAATCTCTCCATGAGCAATCGCCTTGCTTCCTATAGGGATGCCTGAAATGTCAAGGTGATCAGCACTCAGCAACAGTGCACTCGAACCAACTGAAACTCAATATCCAAAGTGGTGGTTCACCCAGCATTTAAATCCCGTCGCGCCACTCGCGGCGCTCGATCTTGCTGTAGAACCGGCTGTTCCCTCTGCGAAAATCAAGAAAGGCGCCAGGTCAGTCGGTGATCTGCCCACATAGTCAACGATAGGAGGGGTCAGTGAACACAACACCTACAGCTCCTCTCGCGAGATGCGCCAGTAGTACTCGGGACTCGAGTTGTCCATGGCCTGCGTGCGTCCGAGCATCTGCACGAACTCTTCGTCGTGCGTGATGCACACGAGCTGGAAGTTCTGCTGCGCCGATCGTGCGGTCAGCAAACTGTCGAAATTGGTTCACAACAACGTCATAACATGGTCGTCAGTCTCACCATGTTGTCAAATCCCCATCATCACTATGGACTACGTACTCTGTGATCGCCTGCGCCAGTCCGTACTTGTTCTCCGTGTCCAGGTTCGTCGTGGGCTCATCGAGCGCCAGGATGCCGCAGTTCAAGCAGAATGTCTCGGCCAGCGCCAAGCGAATCACCAGCGCCGCGAGCACTTTCTGGCCGGCACTGCAGCGGCCGCGCATGTCAATCTTGGCCCCACCCTTCTTCATCATCACACGATAATCATACGAACGTGAGGTGGTCTTCGCCGTGGACGCCGCCGCCCCCGTTCCGCTGTTCTCCGGGCCGCTCACGATCTCGATCGAGTCGATGTCCTGTCCCTTGTACGTGATCTGCCAGAGCGACCGGATGATCGTGTTGATCTCCTCGATCTTCTTCGAGTGGTACTCGATCAGCGCCTGGTCGAGCGCGCGGTAGTACTTCTCCAGATCGGCCACGGCCATCGTAGTCGTCTCGAACTCGATCAGCTTCTTCCGGTACTTGTCCTCGATGTTCCGGAACTCGCTCTGACGAAGTTGCACCTTGTAATCGCGGATCTGGTCGTCCAGCTGCTGCTTTCTGCCCTTCAGCATCGATCGACTGTCGCGCGCTGCCTTGGCCGCAGTCTCGGCCACGCGAACACGTCTGCCGACTTCTTCAGCGGACGGCAAGGCGTGCAGCTTCTGCCTGAGAATATCTACCTCGCCTCGCGCGTACTCCAGTTGCTTCTTAAGACTGCGGTACTCCAGGTTGTCTCGGATATGACGCTTCATCGTCTCTTGGTGATGCAAGTTCGTCAGCACAGTCGTGATCTGAGGCGTGAGCTCCTTAAGCGCCTGGATCGCAGTGCTCTGCTGCTGCTTCATCTGCGCCAGCTGCTGCATGAGCCTCTGCAACTGCTGCTCCAGGTTCTGCTTCATACTCTCCTGCACGTGACTCACCTTGTCGCTGAACGTGCGCAGGTCGCCCTGGTGCTGCTGTAACTCGGTGCGTAGTTTGTTCTTCTTTGCGTTCGTCTCAGTACGACGCGCCTCACGCTCCTCAAGCTTGGCGCGCACGTCGCGCTCGAGCATCGGTTCATTGTCCGTGAGCTCCATGATCGCGTCGCGCACTACTTTCTCACGATCGCGCAGTTTCGTCTGCTCCTCTATTGCGGCGTCGTAGTCTTTGCGCTGCTGGTCCATGTTCAGTTTGTCCTGGCGCTTCTTGTGCAGGTCGTTCTGCATCTGCTGCTGGATCTCTTGGTTGCGCTGCAACGCGGTTTGCTTGATCCCAAGCTGGCGGTTCTGCTCTGCCAGTTGAGCCTGCTTCTCGTCTAGTGCAGCCTGCACCTCAGTCATAGACGGCGCCCCCGAGCCCAGCGACTCGGCCGTCGCCAAACTCAGACGCTCCTGCTCGCTCTTCATATGCGAGAGCATGGGCTTCAGCTCTTCGCCGGCCTCCCCCAGCACGGCAAACTCTCGCTGTGCCTTCTGCGCATCTTCAAACAGGCGAACCGCTGCCTCGCACGGGGGCTTCTTGTCTTTCACGTCCGCCTGGAGAGCGCGCTGCGTGGTGTAGATGGCGTCGAGCTCGTTGCTCTTCTCCAGGATCTGGGTCTCCAGCTGCATCCACTTGCACCAGCTCGGCATGCACTGCTCCATCGCCTTCCACTTGTCGTGAGCTATTTTCTCCAGGCCCTCGGCCTTGACGATCTTCTCTGCGAGTTTATTGCTGTCCGTCCTGGCGTCGATCGCGGATTGGAACACCGCCAGCTCGGCTTCGTTCATGCCGCGGACACACAGTGGACAGCACTTCTCGACCTCACCTTTCTTCTTGAGAATGTTGAGGAACGTGATCGTGCTCCTGCATCGGAGCGCCTTGTCCTTCGCATCAAAGTACGTCTTCTCCAGCTTCGCCAGTCCCTTTTCGGCGTGCTTGAGCTCTTCGTTCGGCAGAAGCTCCTCCATGATCTTCTTCACGGTGCCAACCTGGCTGCGCTCGAGTTCATTCTTCTCCAGCCGCAGCGGCGCCAGGTCCTTCTCAATGTGCTTGGACAAAACCGTGTCCTCCTGGAGCTTGGTCTCTGCAAGCGCGAGCTCTTTCTTCTTCGACTCGCTCGCTTTCTTCCGCTCCGCCACGAGATCGTCAATGAACTGGAGCATCTCGGGAAGCTCATCGATGTCGTTTGCAAGCCCCGAGCCGGACAGCACACCGTGGTGCTCGGTCGTCTTCTCCACGAGCTTCGCAGCCAGCGTGTCCTTCTTTCGCTGATACTCTTCGCGCTTCGAGTCAAACCCCACATGATCGCGCTCGTGGATACGCAGCACTTTGATCTTCTGGTTGAGTTGGCCGATGTCAAAGGTCGTGTCGTGAACACTGCGGGTGAGCGCATCGATCTCTGCCTTCAGCGCAAACGAGCCGTGCTGGTCCTTGAAGGCTTGCAGCGACTTCTCCGTCTCCTGGATCACGCGCTCCATTTCAGCGACGTCGCGCTCGGACGGCACTGCCAATCCGCTGAGCTGCTTGAGTCTGGTCGCGTTCGCTCGCTTCTCTTCGTTGGTGACGCTCAGCTCCCTCTGCTTCTTCTTGAGCTCTTCCTTCAGGTGGTGCAGCTTCGCTTTAAGATCCGACACTTCCATGTTCAGCGCGTCTTCAGCTCGCTGGCTCGTGGCCTCGACCTCCTTTGCAGCCTTCTCCTTGTCCTGCACGATGCTCGTGAACTTTGCCAGGAACGACTGGATCTCGTCTCCCTGGGATGACACGGGCTGCGTGTGGAAATTGTACTTGGACCCGAACTTCGTCGCCATGTGCACCAACTCGGTCACCATTGTCTCCTTCACCTCGATTTTCGTCTCCAGACCGCCCTTTGCCTCCATGAGCTTCGAGTGCTTGGCTTCAGCGGATTTCTGCTGCTCGCTCAGCTGCGACTCTTGGTCCTTCAGCTCATCAATGGCCTTCTGTTGGTCGCCGATGATCCTGTCGTAGTTGTTCAGCAGCGACTCAAGCTCGTCATCACTGTCGCTCATCATCTGCTCAATGTTCGCCATCGCGCGGCTCACCATATCGTCTTTCTGGTGCACCTCCGCCTGCGCGAGGTCCAGCGCAGTCTGCTGGTTGCGGATCTCGGCCTTGAGCTGCTCCAGCTCCGTGAGCGTCTCCTCGGCTTGTTCCACGCTGTCCGTCGCCTGCTCCACTTCTTCAAGCATGGCCGCCAGCTTCTCCTCCGCAGCGTCGATCTTGTCCTGGATCGCATCGGCGGCTTTCATCTTCACATTCAGCACATCGAGGTCGCGCTTGAAGTCCTTCGTGTCTGCTAATCGCGCCTTCCTCAGCTTCCGAATCGCCTCCAGTGCCTTCGTGTACCGCGCCGACTCAAAGATCGCGTCGAAGCGCTTCTTGAGCTCCGCGCCTTCCTGCAGCGGCCAGTTCGACTCCTCCTGGTGGCAGAAGATCACGCTCTCCAGGATCGCCTTGGACACGCCCAGCACTTCCGGGATGTGACGATCTAGCTCGCCGCACTTGTGGCTCATGCTCACCTTCTCGCCCAGGTCGTTCACGACGCGGATCACGCCGTCCATGGCCTTGAAGCGCATGGCCGTCTTCATCTGCGTCAGTTGGTACGTGCGCTGCACCACCATCGCCTTGCCCGCGCAGTTGCGGAACCGCAGTCGAATGCTGTTGAAGTGCATCAGCATCAATACGACATACCGTCACGTCCACACATGTCGTTACGCTCATGTACCCACCCGCTGCAATACACACACAGAGCACACACAATAGCAGCATTCGTACCTAGCCTTGACCTCACTCGTGCCGGCGATCTTTGGGTCGTGCACGAAGCTCTGGCCGCCGCGCGAGCCGGGCGGCAGCGAGCCCGTGCACGAGATCTTGAGGCACTCGATGATTGTGGTCTTGCCGCAGCCGTTGTCGCCCAGGATGACGGTCAGCGGGTGGTAGAACTCGATGATCTCCTCGCGGTTCGGGCTGAAGCTGCGGATGCCGCGGATCGACAGCTTCTCGATGCTCGACATGGTCTGCTGTGCGAGTGCTGGTAGAGCTCCAACGGGCACAACGAGCTGCTGGTGCCGGCGCTCTTCGTCTCGAGCGCTTCGTCTGCTTCTTCAAACAGCGCAACGGCAATGCCCAACAAAAGTGCTTTCCGTCACAGGCAATCCCTCTCTGAAATTGCTAAAACGCGACTTTTGACCCCTTTTGTGGGGTTTTATGCCGTCCATGTTGTTGTTGGAGGGGAACAGTTGGGGTTTTGTATTTAGAGAGGTTCAATTATCACAAAGCTCCACTTTTCAAACATATCCTGTTCATTTTCGCAAAAGAGAAGAAACGCTAAATGGCGATATTAAGAGCTGTCGGGTGTTGTCGATTTTCCTATTTCTTTTCTGGACGCATCGTCGTTGCGAGCGATCTTGCGGACAATCGTCGCTGTGCTCCTCCTCTTCCTCGCGTTGCGGATGCTGGAGATGCTGAGCTCGGAATGCCCACCATGGGCTTTCGCTTCACGCTGCGCAGCTCGACCACAGCGACAGCAGCTCGATCCATCGAGTGTCCACCGAAATGTGGCTTGTTTCAGCTATTTAGTTTACGGTGACCAGCCAGATGTTCACGGGAGCTGTGCTGTTTTCGGTCGTTTCGCGCGCCAAAATGGAGTTTGAGGAAGCACAATGGCGTCGTTTCGCATGCACTCTGGGTGTTCAGTGATGCCCGCTTGCTTGGCTCAGGCACGCGCACACGTGCATTCGCCGAGGATAGCGGTCGTAACGGCGTGTGCCCGCTCACTCACAAAAGGCGACGTCGACTGGCTGTGTGGGGAGCGTGCGAAACAACCGCGCGCCTTCCTGTCCATCGAGCGCATAGAACCTGCTCGACTTTTCTGTCGCGCCAAGCTACGAACCTTGCTGTTGCAGGTGCTTTGGCCCACGACCTTGCGAGCCTGTTCCCCATAGCCAGCCAGCCAGTCAGCCAGCAATGCGGCCGTCCAACATCCTGCCGCTGAGCTCGCCCAACTCGGCGCGCTCTAGTGGCAGCGGAGGTGGCGGTGCGCGCGGGTACGCGTCGCCACAGCGCGTCGCGCGCATGGGCACGAGTCCGCGGAACGACATCGCGCCACGGCCGGCGCCACCACAAGTGCCCAGCAATAGCAGCAGTGAGTACGCGACGCCGAGCCGGCACGACCCCTCCGCTTACAGCAGCAGCAACAGCGGTGGCGGCGGTGGGAGCATTCTCCCCGTGCTCACGTCGCCCGCGCAGGTGCAGGTGCCACCACTTCGTACGCCGAGCCCGAATGCGTTCAAACGGACGGTCTGGACGACGCCGCGCGGTCACCACGATCCACCAAGCGCCTCAGGCGCATCGTCATCTTCAGTGAGCTATGGATCGCAGACACTCCCAAGTCGGCACTCGAGGAGCTTTGAAGACGACGACGGTCTGCCGTACGGGATTAATGACGATGACAGCAACGGCGGTGGCGGGTATCCGTACTACGCAAATGACGGCGACAGCAACAGCTACATGTTCGAGCCACTAGCAGCAGAGCGAGCCGACTCGCCCTCGTTTTCGTCCTCCTCGCTATTGCAAGGACGACAGCAAGGACGACGTGTTGGTGGTAACGACAATCCAGAGAGCAAACCGAACAAGTACGGCGGTGACGACGCGACGCAGCTCGCGTACATGGAGCAGATGTACAACACCATTCAGGTCTTAAATGCCGAATTGGAGAAGGAGCGACAGGACCCCTCACGACTGGCAGCTGCGAGCTCCTTCGATGACGAGATCGCCGTCGAGCTCGAGCACCCACAGGTAGGTGGTGGCCGTCCGTACGCAGCGCCCGACTATTTCGACGACCCGAGTCTGAATCTGCTGGTCGAGTCCACGCCGTCAACAGCTTCTGGCCCTCGACGCTCGCGTCCACTGCCGTCCCAACAGCCCAAGCGGCCGATGCCCCCGCCACCGCAGAACAAGACGCTGTCGAAGGACCAGGTGGAGCTCTGCGCGACGCTCGGGAAGAACGCGGAGCTGCGCATCCGCACCAAGGAGATGGAGAAGAGCGCCGAGAAGACGTCGGAGCAGCTCGACACGGCGCAGAAGCAGATGAAGATGGTCGAGCGCCGGATATCGAACCGCGAGGAGAAGCTGCGCATCCTCATGAAGGAGAAGCTCCACTGGCAGAAGGAGCTCAAGGACATGCGCGACCAGGTGGTCGAGGAGAAGATGCGCCAGGTAGAGCTCTTCCGGCGCCTCGAGACGGTGAAGCGCGAGGGAGCCGCGCAGATGGAGCAGCTTGAGCATGATCTGCGCAGCGTCCATGACGAGAACCAGAATCTGCGTGCCCAGGTGGCTGAAGCGAGAGCGCACATCACGTTCCAGTCCAAGAAACTGGACGACGTCGTGCGGCAGGCGAGGGACGAGAAGGAGAAGCTCGTCTCCTGCATCGCCGAGACGCGGTACAAGTTCAAAGAGTGGAAAGAGGGTGAGGCTGCAGTGCTGCGGAGCTCACGTGAACAGGCTGTGAACAATGTCAAGACAGAGTACGACCTGAAGATTGCAAGACACCAGGAGGAGAAGCAGAAGCTGCGTGAGAAGGTGAAAGACCTGGAGGTTTCCCTGCGCCTGATGCAGAAGGACCGCACGCTGTCTCCGCTGGAGCTCAGTCTGCGCAAGGCGACCATCTTGGGCAGCAAGGACAACGCCGGTACCAGCGAGGCTGAGCTGATCGAGGCGCACTCGAGGATCCGCGAGCTTGAGACGTTGATGGAGCACTCGCAGGAGTACCAGAAGCGCCAGGAGAACATCATCAAGGTCTCAGAGGCGACGATTTCGCGCCTCGTGCAGGAGCGAGAGGTGACGGCGCTGGAGAATCTGAGTGCGCAGCCGCTGGCAGGCGGGTTCATGAGCCCCACGTTTTCGAATGACATGGGCAGTAATAACATGTTCGCGTCGTCGATTCCGAACTATGCGGCAGCTTCATCACCGAACGTTGGTGCTCACCGAGATGGTCCAAAGAGACAGAGCTACGGAAATGCAAAGAGCTCTTCAAGTCATGACAGTAACGGTTCCTCATCTCATGGAAAGCCGAGAGCGATCAGCTCCAATCGAATCCAGCCAGCGTCGAGCTCACCACTGCTGAATTCCCAGTATCAGAATGAAACAGGATCAACTGCACAGCCGCCGTCGTCGGCCTCGGCATCGGTATCTAGCTTCTCGTTGATGACGTCGTCTCCAAGCAAACTCAGCAAGGCTTCACCAGCGGTCGAGTCGAGTACTTCATGCCACCAGAGCGAGGAACAGTCGGAGGAGAAAACGTTTGGTCCGCAACGACAAGATACCGGGATTCACGTGAAGCTGAAACCTCGACCTGAGCTGACTCCGTCTGAGTCTATACGCGAGGAAGCTGGTGTTGGGCGGCCAATGCCGCTGTCTGCTGGTAATGGAGTTCCGGTTGTCCAAGATGTGCAAGACAAACCTGAGGACTCGACGACTGCGACAGCATCGCCAAAGCCAGTCGTGAGCGCGAAGGAACAGCTCTTGGCAGACGAAGTTGCGAGGCTCCAGAGAGAGCTTGCGGAACTGAAAGCACTCGCTGTGAGTGCTGCTAGCGAAAATACTGCGGGCTCGACCGCGCTGACAGTGTCCGATGAAGCAGAGGCGCCTCCCGTGCAAGCAGTTTCTACTGCTGACAGTGTTGCATCGGATGGCTGCAACACAGCTGTTGCAGTTGACAAGAGCGCGCTTGACGGAGACGTCATTGCTGAAAACCCCGAAGAAGAACTGAACAGCGATGACGATGGCAAGTCGGTTCGTGAAACTCTTACACGCGAGGAAAAAGAAGCGCCGAGCAGTGATTTCGAGGAAAAGACAGACCACAACGAGGCTCAGCGGCAAGACGAGCAGCCCTCAGATACAACGGACGATCAGGCAGATCCTGTGAGTGCGGTGGATGAGATCAAGCTGCATGGTGAAGAAAATTCCCAGCCCTCTGAAGAGACTGAGAGTGAACGCCCCGCTTCTGCTGAAGTTTCTGGGACGAAGGATCAGGATGCCGCTATCCAGGACTCAGGTGACGACGACCAAGACTCAGAGTCCAGAGCACCGCAAGTCGTTGAAGCAGTCGGTGATTCTGCACCCGACGCGATGGTGAACGACGTGAAGGATTTTATCTCAGTTCCTGAAGTGATTGCTTCTGATACTGACAGTCGAGAGGCCGAGCTCCTAATACAAGACACCCCAGGTACTCAACATCCAGACGAGGAGTCACAGAACTCGCCAGCAGATACCAGTGTCACGGCAATATCTGAGGACGCACTAACGCCAACTGAGCCTCTTCGTGATGCTGATGCGCCAGAGTCCATTGCCACTAATGATCCTGCCAGTAGTCCACTGCTGAGCGAAGTTGGTGCAACTCAAGAACACGAGGGGTCTTCTGCGTCACTCAACGTACTTGAAACAGAAGACTCCGAAAGTGGCTCGAGCCCTTCGACGCGTGAGGTTGAAGTGAAGGAATCGTCGGTCAGCGTGGGCGAGATTGCTGCTGCTTTGGACATCATCGCGTCAGCGAAGAGCGATT
>JAASFQ010000945.1:0-11811 GCA_023333845.1 Globisporangium polare | reverse complement strand
TCCCGCTGATTACAAAGAGCGGTCGTCGCGTGGAGATCCTGTTGAATGCGACGCCCAAGTTTGACCAACAGGGAAAGATTGTGGGCATGGTCGGTATCGGTCAAGACATCACGGACCGCATTGCGCAAGAGCAAGAGTACACCCGACTCATCGACACTGCGAATGCTCCGATCTTTGGCGTTGACGCGAATATGTGTGTCAACATCTGGAACAAAAAGGCAGCTCAGATCACGAGCTACTCGATCAGTGAAGTGATGGGCGAAAACCTGGTCGAGACGTTCATTTCGCCAGAATTCCGACCGAAGGTGGCTGAAGTTCTGTCGAAGGCGCTTCAGGGAATCCAAACCGCAAACTTCGAGTTCCCGTTGATCACGCGCCCAGGAACGAGAATCGACATCCTGCTGAATGCGACGCCACGTAACGACTCGAATGGGAACATCGTTGGTGTGGTTGGTATCGGACAAGACATTACCGATCGCATCGCACAGGAGCACGAGTACTTCCGCTTGATTGACACGGCGAATGCTCCAATCTTTGGTGTCGACACGAACGGATGCATCAACGAGTGGAATCAGAAGATCGTGGCAATCACTGGATACCAGAAACCGTCTGTCTTGGGACTGTCGCTGGTCAACACATTCATCATCTCCGAAAGCAGGCAACAGGTGCGCCAGCTTCTGAATCAAGCGCTGATCGGTATCGACGTTGGAGAGATGGAGCTTCCGATGACCACCAAGAGCGGCGTTTTCTTGCTACTACTCGTGAATGCGTCGAGTAAGAAGGATATGCACGGCAACATTCGAGGCGTGATCGGTGTCGGGCAAGACTACACTGCAAGAAAGCACATGGAGCAAGCGAAGGTGAACTTCCTGGCATCGTTCAGCCACGAGCTGCGTACTCCGTTGAATGGCGTACTTGGTATGCTGGAGCTGCTGAAAGAACAAAAGCTGGAGACACAACCTGAGCGCTATGTGCACATGGCGTACGTGTCAGGCTCACTTCTGCTCAACCTCATCAACGACATCCTCGACTTGTCCAAGATCGAGGCTGGGCACCTCGAGATTTCGGCGGCTCCGTTTCAAATGCACGAGCTGCTGGATTACTCGATCGAGATCTTCAAGTTCAAGGCGCGTGAGCGAGGGTTGAAGCTTGAGATCAAGTGCGATGAGCAAGTGCCCAACGTTGCGATCGGCGATGTCGTCCGTCTTCGTCAAGTGTTGCTGAACCTTCTCTCGAATGCCATCAAGTTCACGAACACTGGTAGCATCAGCGTATCGTGCAGCGTCGTGCATGCCCCCGATCTCCCGAAGGCCTTCAAGCGCTTGCTGTTCCAGGTGATCGATACAGGCATCGGTATGGACGCGGAAGAGAAGTCACGTCTCTTCTCCCTCTTCACGAAGTTGGAGCGAACACGGCAGAACAATCCGACAGGCTCCGGCTTAGGGCTTGCTATCTGCAAGCAGCTCGCTGAGCTCATGGACGGACAGATCGACGTGGACAGCGAGCTTGGAGTCGGCAGCAACTTCTACTTCACTGTTGTTGTCCGGCTTTTGGACGACGGATGTGATCCGGAGAATGCCCTCTTCGCATCCGACGACTATCTGGTCGATGGAGCGACGAGGATGCTTGCGTCTGGCACAACCGACGGCGGATCGAACGTGAATTCGAATGAAAGCACCGGAAGCCTCACTTCGAATGGACCAGGGATGCTGCCACCTCCGATCGTGATTCCGAAGCAAGCACGAATCCTGGTGGTGGAAGACAACGAGTTCAACTGGGAAGTCGTCAAATGCTTCCTTCAAGAAGACGACCACCTTCTGCAATGGGAGGTCAACGGCCACGAGGCGGTGACTGCGTACATTGACCATTACCTAGACTTCGATTTGATCTTCATGGACTGCGAGATGCCTGTGATGGATGGCTACACGGCTACAGCAACGATTCGGCAATTCGAGTTGGAAAACCATCTTCCTCGTATCCCGATTCTCGGGCTGACAGCGTACGCGATGAGTGGAGACCGACAGAAGTGCTTGGAGGCTGGCATGGACGAATTCATGGTGAAGCCGATTTCGAAAGTCAGCCTGCTGCAAGCGATTCGGCAGTGGATGCGTATCCGGTACCTTCGCCAGAAGAACGCCAAGGAGTCGGCCTCAAGTCCGTCCAGCTCGAATGGGAATACACCGAGAACCGGAACGCCGACAGCAGGCGTGCTCCACAAAAGTCAAGTGCTAAAAAACAAGGGTCCTGCATCGAATCCACTCGTGGCACCCACTCCACGGAATTCGTTCGACGGTGTCACAAATGACGAAGCTGAGCCAGCTCCGTCCAGGTTGGCGCCAGCATCACGCCACATGCAGCAACTGGATCTGGCGCGGGCGATCTCGAATCTGGAACTAGACGATCCAATGGCCATTGCACGACAAGGCGGCCGAGCTTTCCGCACAGCGGCACCGAGTACGTCCATCTTCAGTCTCGGCTCCGGATCGCTCTTTGGGAACAGCACTCGTTCATCCAGCAGCGGACTCTTGAATTTCCAGCGCGATGCGGGTGGCGCGATCGTTGACGTTCCAGACTGGAAGCAGATGTCGAAGACCTCGACGACCTTGCCGTACACGAAGGAGCCTCTCTTTCCCAGCGTCGCGCCAAGCCCCATCGAGCAGCGCTCGTCGTATCCGAAGAACCCGACGCTGTGGAGCCACCCTCCGTTCAAGAAAGAACCCCAACCAAGCCCACTCTCGTTGGCGCAGAGCCAAGTGGCGTCGAGCAACTATGGCACGCTTGGTAAGGCGAGCTCCGAGTTCAGCTTTGCGAGTTTGATGAATCAGACGAGCAGCGGAGATGCACAAGGCGGTGGTCCACCGAATTTGCGGAGAACGCACACCGAGGGAGACGTGACATCGTCCTCAACCACGGTCGATCCGCTGGGCATCGCGATCCCCGAGGGCGACCCTGTGAACTACTCGTTGGGCGTCGAACAATGCGGCGGTCGAGAGGAGCTGTTTCTGAATCTGCTGGAGAAGTTTGCGCTCGGATGCGACAGTGCGATGGCGCGGATCCTGGCTGCGGCCGACGAGAACGACATCATCCTGGCGCGACGAGAGGCCCACTCGCTCAAGGGCTCCTCGGCGTACGCGGCCGCGCTGCGAGTGTCCAAGTCGGCGTTCCGCGTGCAGATCGCGTGCGATCGGCTGGTGGAGAGTCAGGGCGGCGCCGAGGCTTTTGACTCCGAGGCGTCTGTGGACCCGAAGGCCAAGGCGCTCGTGGACGAGTCCATCGCGCTGCTGCGCAAGGAGCACCGGCTGCTGACCGGGTACCTGCGGCGCAACTTCGTCTTCCGCGGCGCGCACCCGCCCGGGGGCAGCACGACGAGGCAGAACAGCGTGGGCGATCGCCAGGAGAAGGGTGCCGCGCCGTGCACCGTCATGTAAGTACTTGGTACGAGAATGCGTTGATAAGTTTTCAATATTGTGTAATCTATTTTATCAGGTTGACATGCTCAGGATCACCATGACCACCATCCTATCTACCAACAGACCAGCCAGAACTGCCTATCTCTCTTAAATACCATGCTCGCAGTGTCCAGCTGACTTCATCAGACATCTCAAGCGGCTGCTGTTACTACGCCACGGACGCGATCTCGTGCGAGAAGACCTGCGTCTCGAGGAACGCGCGGAAGAACGCTACCTCACCACTGGGCAGCGACCGCAGGAATGCCACGCGGTCGAACACCACGACGTAATCAAAGTCGTCCGAGAGCACGAAGCGGAACTCCTCAAGCCGGTCCAGGAGCTGCGCCACTGTGTGCTGGAAGCAGAGCCGCATGCGGCGCTCGGGGAACCGGCGCGACTGCACGGCATTGGGCCCCGACGCTGGGCCGCACATGGGCACGTAGTCGCTGAAGAACACGCGCGGCTTGAGCAGCTGCTGCAGCGTCGAGTGGAGCGGCTGGCGCAGCGCGTCCGGCAGGTGCGGCTGCACAGCTGTGCTCAGCGTGTCCGCGTCCAAGTCTACCATTACGATGCTGTCGCAGCTGCCTTCGCGCGAGAGCATCTCGAAGAGCTCCTTCTGGTAGCTCGAGTGCACGCCGAAGAGGTACGGCGTGGGGCACTGGAGGCACTCGAGCATACTCTTGGGCAGGATCGGCGCGAACACGTGGCTCCACACGAGCGGCGCGATGAGACTCTTGAGCGTCTCGCCCACGCACGTGAGCACCGAGTACCGCGAGCTCAGCAGCACCACCTGGCGCTCCAGCAGCATGCACGTCACGAGCGCCACGACGTTCTCGATCGACAGGCAGTTGAAGAGCTCCTCCATGGAAAAGTCCACGTAGTTGGCCAGGTTCGGCAGCGACGTCGAGAGCGAAGAACTCGAGCCTGAGTTCGTGGCGATCGTCGTGAAGTCGAAGGGCGAGAGCAAGTCGCCCATCTGCGCAGCATTCGGCACCCAGTGCGGATCGCTAAAGTACGTCTCGTTCGCATTCCGCATCCCCAGGTGCATGTCGTTCAGCCGTTTCTTGAGCGTGTCCAAGATCGGATACCGGCTGATGAGACACAGCCCCACGGGGACGTACACCTCCAGCCCCTCGGTCTCGCGCAACACGAGCTCCAAAGGTCCCAGCTGCGAGTCGTCGCTCTGCGGCACGTACCGAGTCAGGCACGCGCCATAGAACGCCTTCTCCGAGTTCCCGATCGTCATGTGGAACAGCTTGGGCTCCGGACAGCTCTTCGCGCGAATGATCTCCGCGCCGGATGGGCAGAAAAAGGCTTCCACGTGGTCCGGGATCGCGTGGTGGTGACGCATGTCCGCGTCCTTTGACGCCAGCGTGTGCAGCACATTCTTTTCAATGTGTGGGTTCGCCTTGTCGCTCGTGTCCAGGCGGAAGCTGATCACGGAGCTGATGAGCGACTTGCTGGGGGACTCACCTCGGATCTGGCTCTGGAACAAGTCGCGCAGCGTAAACTTCTTGCTGCGGATACGCTGCGGCTGATGCGACGGCACGTTCATACAGTGGAAGAGCTCCTGCAGCGTTGTCATGCTCGAGTCTGACGAACTGCTGGTGCTGCTGCTCATCAGCTGCATAGTTGACTCTTCGGGCGAGTCAGCGGTGCTCATAACGCGATTCGAGTTCGAGCCCAAAGGGCTCAGCAGACGGCTCTGGTAGCACGACACAAGCGACTTGAACGACTCGCTGCCCATGAAGCGCACAAAGTGGTTCACTTTGAGATTGTACTCAATCACGGACGAAATGCGCTGCACCGTGCGCACCATCACCTCGGCGTCCGCCAATGAGAAGCTGCCGGCGTCCATGCACAACGCCACGCGTCGCTCGTACTCTTCCAGCAGCTCGCGCTCGGCTTCGCCCACAAAAGTCACAAACGTGCCAGCGTCCACCTCCAGGTACTTGGACGAGATGCGGCCGCCGACGCTGAGTAGCTGCTCAATGAGCTCACCGGGCTGCGGGTACTGCTGGCTCTCCACCTGTTTGGCTTCATTCGTCTGCGCCTTATCTTCATCATCTTCGTCCTGGTCCGGGTCGTCCTCGTCGTCGTCCAGGTTGTCCTGACTGATGTCTGCCTTTGCGGCGTCGATGAATGCGACCAGCAGCGGGATCAGGTGATACCGGAAGTCCATCCACAGACTCAGTTGCTCGTGCGTGCGCTCCTTGAACAAAAAGACCCAGAAGATGCTGCACAGCCGGCGGTTGCCCAATACGCGCTCGATGGTCAAGTACGACGACGACGACTTGGACACGGACGGCGGGCCGCTGCCAGGCGAGGACGAGGTGTTGCAATCGGACGCCTCGGAGGTTGTGGACGCCGAGTTCTGGTCCTCGTCCGTAGAACAAGCCGACGCTGATGCCATCTCTTCGGCCACGAGCGCGTACGTGAGGCGCGCATTGCGCAGCAGGTCCACAAACTCCTTCGTGTGCGAGAACTGCTCGAAACTCGGCTGCAGCGCCTTCTTGACCGCGATCTCGGCGTCGTAGAACAGATCCACTTTCGATGACAGACCCGAGCACATCATGAGGTCGTTGCGCAGGAAGCTTCCGAAGCTCCAGACCGACTTGTTGAGGATCTTGAGGTTCTCGGACGCGATATCCAGAAACGAGTCCTTGCTCATGAACTTGGTGATGATCTTGCTCGCGTAGATCTGGCGGTAGTTGCGGCGCGTCTGGTCCGCCGCGGCCATCGCTTCGTCGTCATCTTCGTAGTCAGCGGCGTATGATGATTCTCTATTGTTCATGGAGCTCTCGGAGTGCTGTCGCTGCAGTGGAAGGCGGTCGCTGCTGCTGTCGCTCGCGCCGAGCAGCTTCTTGAACTCGTCCACGCTCACCCTGTTAGTAGTACGGACACACACACACACACACACACACACATTAGCTACAGTTGGCTCACTTCCACATAGCTACACACTGAGAAAGGCCACACAGTCGCACGTACAGAAAGAGCAGACGCGCAAAGCCCTTCTTGTCGTGCGACGAGAGGTACTGGAGGAAGACCGAGTGCATGTGCGCGTCGCGCACCACGTCCTCCAGCGCCAGCGACGGCGCATACTGCTCTTGTGGCTGTGGGTCGTTGCTTGTAGCTGCTGGCTGTGGCAGCACGACCGACACGGACACGGGTGACAGCAGCGGCAGCTGCTGCGTGGCTGTCGCGGGCATGTTTGTTGTTCTTGTTCTACTGACTGCGGACGGCGGGTGCGGACGGCTGGATGTGGACGGCTTTAGGGCTGGGACGCACGGATAGACGGACGGACGGCGCTGCGCTCGCTTCTTCGTCGTCGGTGGCCTCGTCCTGTCGCCTTGGGCTTTCGGCCTTGAGCTGCTTGCTTTCAAACTGGTTTTCGATGCTGGACCGCGGAGCACGGTTTATCGTTACTTTTTAGTGCTACTTTCCCAGCCTTTTTTTGAGAACGTGTGAGTAACGCAGAAGACGAACAGACTCAGATCTGGACGAAATCTGCGACTTGTGGGAGTCGAAAAAATGGCGCAGATCTGGACGAATCAGCGAAGCTCATCAGCGTCCACAGCGTTCCTGATTGGTGTATATGCCGCTCTTGTGTCTCAACGAATCGCATGTTTTAGAGCTCTCCAAGCCGACCGATTGGATGAAAGCGACCAGTGTAGCCATCGAGCGACGAACCCTCTGTACTTCGGGTGGCACATCGGACAGCGGGCTGCGATTCCAGAGTGTCTCAGCCTCCCGCGCGAATGACTTGCGTAAAGTATGCTCCAGTGGACTGCCGATCACATTTCTGGAACACTTGAGCTCTCCCTTCCATTCCAGAAATCGGAATCGCCCTCCCTTTTGGGGGTTGTTTCCCCGAGGTTTTTTCAATCAAGGTTCAATGCTCGGTATAGAGGCTCCGTTGCGTGTCCGTGCGCTGGTAGTTGATAAGAGAGGGAGGCCCAAAAGGAGCTCGCCGGAGCCCAAAAGGAGCGGGACGACAGACGCTCGCTGGACGCGAATGGAAAGAAATGGACTCAGATGCCGCACTTGTTGGGACCTTCGCGCCCGTCGAGAAGCTCCTCGCGTCGCGCCACCACACGCGCTCGCTCATGGAGATGATGGCGGAGGCGCAGCTCCGGCTGCAGAACATGGAGATCTCGTGCAAGCAGATGCTCATCAGTGAAGGCAATGGCAACGTCACGCCGTCAGCGCCAGCAGCGAATGGGAGCTCTTCGCAGAGCAGCCACAGCCCAGTGGAGATCCTGCAGCTCCAGGTCGAGCAGCTCAAGACGCGGCTGCTCGAGGCTGTGAGCCGCAGGGAGCAGGAAGACCACATGTTCAAGCAGGCAATGGTGTACGCGAGCGCCAAGAGCACGGCCAACGCTGTGCTGCACACGCTCTTCGACCAGGCCAAGGCTGGCAAGCACAGCGTGCTGGCCGAGTGGCTCGAGACGGGCGTCATCCCGACGCGCGACGGGCTCAAACACTGGAGAGTCGATCTGCGCGACATTCGCAATGAGGAGGGCTCGACGCTGCTGCATGCGGCCGTGGGGCGCACGATGGCGCGAGAGGAGATCAAGGTCAAGCTCACAGTCTTCCTGCTGGACACAGTCGGCTTTGACCCGAACGTCCGCGACCTGGTGCGTTTTGAAGGCGATGAGTCGTGGTTTTGCTGGTCGATGGCAGTGCTTACTGGTGTGTATGATGGGAGTATGGACAGTTTGGACGAACGGCGCTGCACATTGCAGCCATGAGCAACTACTCGGAGGTGCGTACTTCTCTAATGTGTTGTGTCTGAGGCGCCTTCCTCGTAGTGCTTGCAACTCTAACGGGTCTACGATCGTGTGCTATCGACATTTGCAGGTGGTGAACTGCTTGTTGGAGCACGGATGCGACCCAACGATCCAGGACCGATCGGGGCTGACTGCGCTCTCGTCGGTGCGGACGCTCTCGCAGCCCTACGAAGAGATCGTCAAGTCCCTCGCGACCGCGGAGAAGGCGAACGAGCACAGTGCGTTAAGGGCGCTCTATGCGGATCTCTCTCACGGGTTGCTCACCTGTTGTGTTTGCTTTGGGTGCATGATGCAGAATTTCGCAAGGCATCCGAGAGCATTTCCCCAAAGGTAGACTCACTCATCAATACCATGCCCTCAATTCGTGCAAGCAGGTTGCTGATACTAGAATTTGCCCCCTTGTTATGTATGAATGGCACAGAAAGCGCTCGCGTCGGCCTTGTTCCTGAAGGGGCTGAGCAGATTCATTCAACCAGCGCATCTGCCCGCGTTCTCGAGACAAACGACGAGTCTGGTCAACACTTTGCTTGACGGTACGAAGCTCTTTCCCTATAATGTGAGACCTGTCAGAGCCCAACCACCGTCTCGTAACATTTGGTGCTTGCTGCTGTAGTGAAATTCACCGAGAGCGTCTCGTTCGACCAGTTGCTGCGAACCCACGTGCCTCTTCTCTTTGACGGTTCGCAAGTCGAGCGTCTCGAGAAACTCTTTCTGAACTCCATCTACTGGGACCCGACGTTCGCGAACGACCTCAAGGTCGAGATCGACGGCTATAGCCTCTCACTCGTCTCTCTGCCGTTCGCCACGAGTGTGATCGCGGGCGCCACATGGATCGGCGTGCTGCTCAAGATGATCCAGAGCTTCAAGAAGCACGTCGTCTCGATTGGAGGCTCACAGTCATCGCAGTCCTCGTCTCAGAATGAAGTCGATGAAGGAGACGTCGAGATGGATGGCGAGAACGTCAGAGTGCAGCAAGACTGGTCGCTGCTGCCGCCGTCCCCAGTGCAGCCAGTGCCATTCCCGTCTCCGCTTTCCCAGTCTCACTCGCCGATCTACCGCGATGGCCACTCAGCCAAGACCAGACAGGCATGGCACTACGCCGTGCTCTTCAGGGCCTCAACACACCCGTTCCCAGGGACACTGACGCTGAAGAAGGGATCGGACATTGTCGTGACGTCGGAGGATGTGGCCAAGTATTTTCCATTGGAAGACCGACTGTTGATCGGCAAGGACGAGTACTTCGCCAAGAGATTTGATCCGCAGACGCTGCAGCTCCAGCTTGGTAAGATGTGATTAAGGGACTCATGCTGGTGGTGTAGCTGTTGACTGATAGTTCTTCTTGCTACTGCCGATAGACCGCCCGTTCGAAGGCAACGACGCGGCCAACGTGAAAACGTACGTCTCGGGCTCGAGCTCGACGCTGCACCCGCCGTTTATCAAGGCGAAGCAGATCTTCGAGCGCGAGCCTGGGAACAAGTACGAGGACCAGAACAGCGACGAGCAGGTGCGTCCGTCATCGCATTCGCTTTGCCTTTGTGGCCTAGGACATCTTGCTAGAAGCTGACGACAATGTTTGTTTGTTCATTATTCGGCATCCAGGAACTCTTCCAGGACTATCAGTTTTTGAACCCGGAGAGCGACTACGAGGTCGCAGTGAAGCTCGGGCCCGTGACGACGTCCAAGGATGCGCGCGTGCTCGCAGAAGAGTGGCGAAAGCAGTGCCGCGAGCACTTTGAGGCGAAAAAGTGCGCTGCCTATGATTCTGGTTCTGTCTTTGTCCTTCGGTGTCCACATTGGCAATGTTATTCTAACCTGTCTCTCTCGTTAGGTGCATCTCTGGCCTCAAGTCGTGTGAGCACTACTGCCCGCAGCGCAGCGGCCACTCTCTGGTGAGCCATTTCGACAATGTTAAACGTTGGGGTTGCTACCAGTGTGGACTTTTAGTCACTCTTACCTGCCTCTGTGTGTGGTGCTTGCTCCTTCACAGTGTTGTGAGACGATGGCTGCGATCGGCAAAGTGATCGCGAAGACCCGCTTCGGTCGCGTCACCTTCTCGCGAGCGCTCAAGCCGCGCGCGTCGCTGCAAAAGTACCAGAACCAGTTCAAAGGGAAGGATCCGTGGCCAGGTTCCCCTTCCAGCGCCCTTCGTCGAGTGGCAGGAATACCGTCAAGCACTGACAGTGACAGTCAGTCGCAAGATGGAGGGACAGCGCTAGACGGCAGCAAGGCGCCGCGTTCACTGGATTTTTGAGCAAATAATATTAGCAAAATGGAGGCTCGATGGTATTCACAGAGCTCCTCGTTCTCTTTCTTCTTGAGCACGGCTTCTTGGTGATGATGATGATGCGTGAAGCTCGCGATTCGTCGCTGTACTCTGCTGCTGGACTCTCCGTCTTTCTCCTCTCTCGTTCGCTCGTATGTATGTACAAACACAACACAATACAAAATCTCCTGGGCGGCTGGGGCCGTCTGGCTATTCTCCTAGATTCCGGCCTCGGATGCGGCGCGCGAGCTGCATGTCCTTCACCATAATCGTCACGCGCTTGGCGTGGATCGCGCAAATGTTGCTGTTCGCATCGCAATGCACGTACAAACAAGACGGGTCAGCTCACCATACCACCAAGCCAAGTTACGCCGCACAAGATATGAAGAGATCATCACAGCAAGGGTACGTACGCGTCTTCGAACAAGCGCACGAGGTGGGCCTCGGCGGCCTCTTGCAGCGCCAGCAGCGCCTCTGCCTGCCACCGGAAGGGCTGCTTTGTGAACGGCGTCTGCAGCTCGCGCACGAGGCGTGCGAACGGCAGCTTCCGCAGCAGCAGGTTGGTCGTGCGCTGCAGGTGGCGGATCTCGCGCAGCGCCAGCGCGCCAGGTTTGTAGCGGTGCTTGGCTTTCGTTGCGCTGGACGCCGTGGGGCGCTTGGACGTGTTGCGCTGCGGCGTGGCGGATTTGCGCGAGACCTTGTGGCGCGGCTTCTTGACCGTGGCTGGCGGGGACGGCGCCGAGCTGCTGCTGCCGCTGCCAGTGCCATTGTCGTCGTCGTCGCTCTCGCTGGCGCTGCCGTTCGCGGACGAGGCTCGGCGGCGCTTGCCCTGCGGCGGCGGTGTCGAGTCGGCGCGGGACGCCATAATAATTGCCTCACGTCTGTCCAAGCAGCTCCTCTTGATGGGAAAATTGCCGTTCAAAAATGCAAATGTTCAAAAAGCGACCCCCACGCCCACCCGACGTCACACACGCGTGCCCACCCTGTGTTTGATTCATTCACACAGGTGTATCAGCTAATAGAGGAGACAAACAATTGACGTTCTGCCAGCTATTGGTCGAATTCATTAGTAGAGGGTTATAAAGTATTCAGTGTAGGAGGTTTCAAACTGTCCCCTCGAAAACTAATATAACCTTGCGGAAATGCATGCTCATGACTTCACCCTCCTCCTCCGAAATGCTCACGCCACTGCAGCACGCTCAGCCCTCCTTCTTCCACTCCATGCCGTCGGGCGCCACACGCTCCTTCTCGTAGTCCTTCGCCTTCACCTCGCCCCAGTTCGTCGACAACACAGTGCCACCCGACG
>JAASFQ010000944.1:0-11823 GCA_023333845.1 Globisporangium polare | reverse complement strand
AAGCGCACGGACGGCATCTCCACCTCGGACCTCATCATCCGCATCGTGGCCGAGTACGACACGTTCATCCGCCGCAACCTCGCGCGCGGCTACACGGGCAAGGACATGAACGTGCCGTTCATGAAAGAGCAGAGCATCAAGCTCGACATGGCGATGGATCACTGGAAGCAGGACGTCGACGGCTTCTTCCACAAGCTCGTGGGGAAAGCCGAGGACATCCAGACGGGATTTCTGGATCTCTTTCGTCGCGAGGGCTCGCTGGTACGTCTCTCTCAATGCGCTTGTATTGTTTATATACTCTGTCGTGTCTGTCTGTGAGCTGACCTGTTTGTTATCGTATTGGTTGGATTTCTTAGCGCACGTCGATCCGTGAGCAGCGGCAGCAGATCAAGCGCCGCCTCTCGGTGTCGCACCCGGAGACTGCTCCTAGTAAGGAGGCGCAGGCTGGTCGGCAATCGCTGTGAGGAAACCGAGAAAACAACAGAATTGATAGGGAGACAAAGGAGATCATGACGGGTGTGGATAGAAGAACACAGACACAGACACACTCACATACCAGTACAGACACGCATTCGGTGGTTGAATATAAATGCATATCTTGAGGACGACGCAAGCGAACCTGGAACAATGCGATCCTTTACATCTTCTCCAGCGCGCTGACCGAGTGCTGCACCTTGGAGGCTGACGTCGCCGCATAAATTAGAGCCTGGAGAGCTGCGCATGGCACCATACAACAAAGACGGCATTCGTATCAGTTATGTCAAAGTGAATAGTACAAGGAGACACGTTGTTCTTACCACTGCGAAAGCTCTTCTGAGCCTGACGCAGGTCGCTTGGCGGCAGCGAGCTGAACCACATGATCGTCGAGTTCTGCAGGTCGAGCTGCTGTCGGTGCAGCTCTGCAGGATCAGCATCCGCAGTGCTCTTCGTGTCGTCAGCACCGCCTTTCCCTTTCCGCTGCGTTAATGTGGACGAAGAGCTCTTCGTGTCTGCTGGCTGCGGGTTGCTGTCGCTGTTGGGCGACGTCAACGTCCAGCGCACGTCGCTCGCAGTGTCTTCATCGTCATCATCGTTATTGCTGCGTGCAGCGACGACGGTCACTGCGACAAAGTGCTC
This sequence comes from Globisporangium polare, assembly GCA_023333845.1. Lineage (NCBI taxonomy): Eukaryota > Oomycota > Peronosporomycetes > Pythiales > Pythiaceae > Globisporangium > Globisporangium polare. The sequence goes on along the minus strand of JAASFQ010000944.1, from coordinate 10,707 downwards.
GTGGTACGACAGGTCGCTGAGCGCATGCGCTGAAAGGTTCCGTCGCGCCATCGCCAGCTTCAGAAAGCCCTGCACACGTTGAGCAAGACCAATTGAACTCGGTCAGATCCAAGCGCAACACAACCATAACGACATCAACAACGTGAATAGCAGCGGCACCTGCTTGAGCTTCTCGCACGCGCGCTGGTGCTCGTTCAGATAGTCTTCCAGTGCGCAGACGCCGTCCACAAGCAGCGCGTCCGCGTCATCCGCGACCAGCTTGGTGGCCATTTCCTCGGATCTTGTTGTGAACTTGAAATGCAACCTGTTTCGAAGCGACCCCCAGAAACGTTTCTAGATGATTTCTATTGCGATTGTGCTATTTCGTCCACGGTCACTTTTGAACGATCGTTTCTATCGTTTCTACTGCCTGTGAAGTGGCGACTTCTGGTGCAACAAATAATTCGAGCGGCATCATAAAATCATAAAGCAAACTCAACGAGCTTCGAAGCAGACGTGAGGCATGTCGTCCATGAAGAAGAAGGCGCAGAAACGCGTGCAGATCTCGCAGGAGACCTTCGACGAGGTCGTGAAGGAGAACGTGGAGGAGTTCGACATGGACGTGGAGGAAGCCACGCGCGACGCCGTGCAGCAGTTCGAGTCGCAGGGCGTCGACCTCTCCAACATCATCAAGCACGTCGCGCTCGGCGCCACTGGTGGTGATAAGGGCAGTGACAGTGCGGGAGCAGTGAGCGTACTGGACCAGCTCAAGAACGTCATCAGCGAGCTCAGCGCTGACGACGGCAATGACGAGACTGCCCTGCTGGCCAAGCTGACGCAGTTGCAGGAGCTCTGTGACGCGTTCCCGGAGGCAAAAGTGGTCGCGGGCCGCAACAACGCGGTCGACACGCTGTTGGAGATCATCGACTCGGCTGTAAACACTGTCGCTGTGCAGGAGGATGTGCTGGAGAAGGCGGGCGCGCTGCTGGCGTATTTGTGTGTGGACAACGCGGACAACCAAGACTTTGTCGGACAGGCGGGCATGGAGCGACTAGCGACCGTGTTGCGCAAGCTCCACGCCAGTAACAGCAGCTCTGGCGCAGTGATCCACGTACTGAACCTCGTTCGCGTCGCCTGTGCCAAGCACGAGTCGAACAAGACGCACTTTGCCAAGGCGCACGGCGTCGACGTGCTTTGTGCACAGCTTCCAGCCGCGAAAGAGGACGAGGCGCTCTCAAAGCACGTGGCGCTCGTGCTGCGCGCACTCACCACGAACGACGACGCGAAGGCGACATTTTCGCAAGCGCAGGAGACGATCAAGCTGCTGGTCGCCAACGACGTGATCACGTACATTATCGAGGTCGTACAGACGCACGCGGACAAGCCCGAGATGCTCTCCGTGTGGCTCATCGTCCTCAAGCAGCTCGCGATCACGGAGGAGAACTGCAAGAAGATCTACGACCTCCAGGGGCTTGACCTGCTGCAGACGGTCATGATCGCGCACGAGACGAACCTGAGCGTTATGAAGCGCTGCATCACCGTGTACAGGAACGTGGCCGCGGCCGACGAGCTCAAGGACTATATCATCAAGTCGGGCGGCGTCGAGCGCGTGCTCACGGGCATGCGGCTGCACTTGGGGGACCCGTCGCTCCAGCAACACGCGTGCGCCACGCTCGCTGCGATCGCACTGCGTGCACCAGAGAACAGCACCCACATCGTGAACCTGGGCGGCGCCCGGCAGATCGCGTTTGCCATGCGCACGCACCGCGAGAACACGGCTTTGCTGCGCCAGGCGAGCCTGGCGATCCGCAATATGGTCGCGCGCTGCGTCGAGCTGCGTCCGCGCATCTTGGACGAGGACATCGAGCCGCTGCTGCGCGACGCGCAGAAGTACCGCGGCTGCGGCGACGAGGCCTACGCGGCGCTGCGCGACCTGGGCTGCGACATCCAGCTCGCGTCATTCGGCACGACGTCCATCAAGGTGCGCTTCAACCCGGTCAACATCGCGTCGAACGACCTGCTGGATATCGTGGACGAGGCTGCCGAGGCGCCCTTCGCTGCATAAGACAAACACAACCTATCAACCCCAATAATGCGTCGGAGCTTTCCATCCTTCTTGTGTCCAATAAAACGAAGCGATGAGGTGAACAAATGGTTGGCAGATGAGTGTGCCATTCAAATTCATAGCTACGGACTACAGAATGAATCGACTTCGAGCGCATGCGAAGGGCTGTTGAGGGTAGACGCGGATCTCCTGGACAGCTACTCGCTCGCCGAGCTGCAGTTTGCTGCCAGCGTCAGGCTCTCCGATCTTCGCGTCCCCACTCACTGGCACAGCAGCTCCGCACTCATGCCGGACGATTACCTCGCTTTTCGCGGACTGCTGCCGCAACACTGCATCCGCTTGCTCGCTCAATACGCCAAAAATCATCCCATGTATTCTTTTTGTTCTCTTTGTTGTTCTTGTCGCTATCTTCTCGACACTGCATCGTTCTGCAGCTCAGCCGAAGATCGCTTGCTTGTTGTGCTGGTCTTTGTCTGTTGCTGCGCTCGTGCTTACGAAATGGCGACCCAGCTCTGCTCGACGATCTCGCGCACGCGGCGGTTGTATTCGCGGCGGTTCTCCTGGAAGAGGCGCGCAGCCTCCGAGTTCGCGGGCGAGTTCGGGTTCGGGTCGCACAGCAGCGACTGGATCGACGTCAGGATGGCCGAGATATCGTAGATCGGTGACCACTGGTTCTGCAGGATATCCAGACAGATCTGGCCGTCGTTGTAGACTGCAAATAACGGCAGCATATAGATAGTAGCATTAGCAACCAGCACATTAGCAAGGATCATCGCACAGCAGCGGCGAAGGCGACGTACTGTTTGGGTGGAACATCTTTGTGATAAATCGCACGGTCGGTGCCTTGTTCGGGTAGTCCTCGCTGAACTCGAGCGTCAGGTTGAAAGTACCGCCCTCCCACGGCGTGTCATCCGGGCTGCAATACACACAAACATAACCAGCACGTCAGTACAAGCGCTTCTACACACACACACACACCTATACACAAACCAAGGTACACAACACGTTGCGGAGCACTGCGCATCCTTGACTCAGCTTCCACCCAGGAGCTCAACAGCTCTTGTGTGGTAGAGGCGGTGGTGGTCAGCACGCAAACGTACCCGAAGATGACGGCCTGCCAGAGCATGATGTTGTTGTCCATGGGCGCGCCCGAGACGCCCGAGGGCGGATCGTTCTGCAGCTTGCGGAAGTCGCGCATGAGTCGTCTTCTCGCGGCGGTGGACATGATGGCGCTGGTGCTGATGAAGGAAGGTGGCTGCTTGGACGACTCGACTGTGTGGACGGACCCGTCTAATAAACTCTGTGGGTTCTCTTTCTTCTTCTGCGCACAGAGCACAAAAAGGGAAATACCGTGAGTCACGCGTGTTGTGACGGGAAAGACAGAATAACTCCTGGGAAGCACTTCTCAAAAGTGAATAACCTTGAGAAGAATGCATGCACAGCAGCAAGGTTCTAGTAGGTATCTACCCTGCTTTGACATGTTGTGCGTCGAAACCCACCTTCTTTATTTCTAGAACAGCCGATGGCGTGGACCACATTAACTGCCGTTAATATCGGATCTGTCAGATCACAATAATACGTCCCTAACTGTACACTCTCGCAATGATTGACACGAGAAACGGCGACCTTTCGAGGAAGATATGCACGCAACAAGCCACAAGAGCAGCCTGGTGTGCATTGCTGCTCTGCAAGCGAGGGCCGCCACTGATTGCCAAGCGCCCCTCCACCTGATAAAGCGCTGGCTGCACAAAGCGACTTTGGTCGCCACAAGGTCTTGCGTTGCGCTGCTGGCTGCAAGGTGTCACGAGTCGCTCCTCAGCAACTATTATTAGGGACACTGGAGGGCAGTCCACCTGAAAGATACCCCACCCTTCCCCAATCAATCACTCATTCGGATCGCAAGCGGATCTTGCGTCCCATGTCGAAGGAGCGGCTCGTGAATCCGGAGCTGAATGCAGTGGTGCTCGCGCGACTCCAGGGCTCGGGACCGACGACGATCACCGCGTTCTCCTCGGCGTACGACCACGAGTTCCCGAGCGCACTCGACGGCGTCGGTGGGTGCAATATGCTAATTGCATTGATGGTGCTCCTGGTGGCGATGCCGTGACGTCTGCTGACACTCGTTCTGCTTCTTCGTGTGTCTCGAATGCTGCAGTATCGAGGAAAGAGTTCAAGTTCTGCATGGAGGTCATCAACCAGACCGTCGAGGACTACTTCCCGTGCTTACCTTGCTACGCGTGCGGGTACTTTTGCTGCTTCACGACCTGCGGACTCTCGCTCTTCGTCCCCGAGCCGTGCACCAAAGAGGTAGCGTCTGCATCAGTTTCTCTGCCTTGTTGCTCGCCCGTTGTATTTGCGCTTGCTAACTCGCCTTGTCATGCCATGCACTGCAAAAGCTCGAGGCGAACGTGGAAGTCGTACTGAAGCGGCTGAATAACCGAGAAGAGTTCCTGTATCGGGGCATTGTGTGGAAGTTCCGTCGCGACAAGAGCGCGCGCTCGTCCTGGCTCGAGATCTGCCAACTAGTCTACGAATAGCAACCATGCATTAACCATCCATCCATCACGTGGACATTAGCAACATCATCCAGAGTGAGCGAAGTGATTGGGATGGCATGAGTGAGGAATTGCGCATTGTATGTATTCTTACATCGAAGCCATGCCGCCGCGCTGGACTCTGCCACATTGAACGACGCCCACGGCTCCGGCTGGTTGTGCTGCTCTATTGTCGCTGGTTTCTAAATACTGGATCGCATAATGCACAAAGGTGAGCGGCTACGGTGGTTCACATGGTTCTTCTCTATCTATCTCTATCTGACACGTGAGGCTTCGCTGCTGCTTCTTTCTCTTTCCATTTCATCTTACGCACCTCAATCGATTGCTCGCTCGAGGGCTCTTCTCTGCCTATAAATATGTACGAACCTGATGATGTGTTTTACTTACTTGTCTGGTCTTCTTCTGCGGGGAGAGGTTGTGTAAGCCATGACGCACGCGGTCCTGGGTCCTCCTGGAATTTTCGTGTCGTTCATATTTTCTTCTGGGTGTGTGTGTGTGTGTGTGTGTGTGCTGTCACTCGCTGCCTGCTGCTTCGCTGTACACAGTCTGTCGATCTCGCGGGGTTAGTTGGTTGACTCGACGGGCTTCACTGGCTGGCTAACTGGTTCGGTCGTCGGTTGGCTGTCCGTGCTCGTTCGCTCGAAACGCCGACTGCTCTCTGTAGCTTCTCGTCTTCGTCTCTCGCGGGAAATTTAAGTCATCAGCACGCCCTCGAACAACACCACGCGGCTCTTGTTCAGCTCCTTGCAGACCACCTTCATATTCTTCTCGCCGATCATCGTCACGTCGCTGATCTCCTGGATCGAGCGCTTCACGTCGGTGTACGCGGCCACCAAGTAGATCACGGACGCAGCCACTGCGATCGGAGACTTGCCCGTCGACAGGCCCAGCGTGTCGGCTTTCTTCGCGACGTCGTTCGCGATGCTCTGGGTCTTGAACGGCAAGCCGAGGCGCGAGCAGAAGCGGCGCACGTACTCTTCGGTCGTCGGCTGCGTCATTTCGATATCCAGGCTGCGGTTGAGCGTCATGAACGACTTGCCGATGCGCTTCTTCGGCACGCCCGACGCCTCTTCGAACTCCTTTAGCGACCGCGCATTGCCCGACTTTCTGCATGCGATGAATAACACCGCGACCGGCATGCTTTCCTTCTCGGGGCCGCGCATGCTGATGCCCTTGTTCTCGGCCTCGGCGTAGATGTCCAGCGCCGTCTCCACGATGATCTTGGGTAGCGACATCGCGTCTGCGACTTCATGCACGCGGTCCATGTTGCGCTTCATGCGCTTCACCTTGGCGCAGTCCGAGGAGATGTTCGGTCGCTTGTGAGCTCGCCCACCGCCGGCGTCACCACCGCCACTGCCACTTGACTTTCCCGGCTTGGTGTCAACGAGGTACGACGAGAGCGACACGTCGTTCAGGCGCGCGTCCGCCACTTCGCCGACTCTAGATTTGGCAGCGGGGTCGCCCCCACGGTCATCGTTAGCAAAATTTCTCCATTCCGGGGTGTCATCAATTATTCGCTCACCGAGGATCATGCCGCAGTCTCTGCACACGACGTCGCCGGCGGAGAAGTCGGTCACCACGTCAGCGCTGCCGCAGTCCGTGCACTTGGACTCGAGGCACTCGGACATGGCGGACTAGCGCTTTGCTTGACTTGTGATGGGTTGGTTGGTTGGCTTCGCGTGTGTGTTTTGCGACAACCGCTGGGTCGTTTTGGGCAAGTGAAGCACTGGACGACGCGCCGTCAACTGGAGAGAGGCGTGGAGAGGCGAGTCGCTCGCTGAAGCCGCGCTGGTTCTCGAGAGAGCTGCTGCTGCTGGGATGGCGTTCGCGACTGGGTGGATCCGCGTGCAGGCGCGAAAGGCAAGACGTGCTTGGTGGCTGGTTGCTTTCCTTTTTTTTCTTTCCCCAGAGCAGCCGAAAAGGCGAAAGCAGTTTCGCAGACGACAAACAGACCAAAGGTCCCCCCGATCCAACCACCGAGGCGAACTTAAGCGCATGATTTGCCGCTCGTTTAAGTACTCATGGGTAGCAAACTCGGGACTTCATCATACAAACTTCAGGACAAAAGGCGACTCCGTCAACCCACCTCCGCGGTCGTTTTCAGCGTTGGACAGCGTTTTAGAATGGTACTTGCAAACATAAACACAACAATCCGTGGCTACTTTATTTCTATAAAACACACAATAAACAGGTTTTCCCCAAAATGGAGAGGCTCAATCGCTTCAAAATGCAGCACGAGGCACCATCACTTCCGGCAACATGCTGCTGCGCGTCTGCTTACAATAGTTACTCTCTCTCTCTCTCATATGCGCCTCCTCTCAACCGTCTACAGAGCTTGCGGGCTCTGACTTCCAGCTGCTGCACGATCACCTACGCGAAGAGCTCCGTTGTCACTTGAGGCGTCACGCTCGCATTGCCTGCCAGATTTCTCTCGTCCTTGGGCCTGGATTCGTCCGCATTCCCAGACTGCACCATCTCCTTTAAAACGCGAAACCCTTCTTCTTGAGGTCGGCCTTCGCCTCGATCACCTGCGCGTCCAGCTCCTTCGCGGCCGCGGGACAATCCTCCACCGACATGACCGACAGCGCAATCACCGCGAGCGAGTACGCGCCGAAGGACACGAGCGCGTACATGGGCAGCACGTTCACGATCTGCAGGAAGCGCGCGTCGCCCGCGCTCTTCGCCGCGTACTCGCGCGCCAGCAGCCACAGCGCCAGCAGCAGCACGAACGCCGCGACCCACTTCTGGTACTTGAGCATCGCCATTCTTGCTTGCTTGCTTGTCTTCCCTTTTTGTCGCTTGCTTTGCTTTGACAGTTCAGATCGACAGTCCAAATTTGTGTCTGACGTATTTTGTCACAAAATACGCCGCTGGAGTGTACCGTAAGTGTGCCACTTGCTTGGTACTATCATAAGACAAAATTGGAACCCCTCTCTCATGGGTTGAACAGTCCATTTTGTCGCCCAAATCAGCAAGCATGGCGCGAATCGAGCACCAAGAGCTGCGCGCCACCGCCGCTGACGGCAGCTCTGTGCGGGGCGATGGCTCCCAGCAGTTCCAGTTCGTCCACGACCTGCGCGAGGTGTCCATGCACTAGCTCTACTGTGTATCTTCGTGCTTATACCGCTGATTCGTGTGCCCTATCGCATTCATAACAACAGCAATACCAACGACGGCGCCAGTTTGAGCTCTCAGCCTGCGCCGTGGGGTTCATCGGCATCCTGCTCATGCTCGGCGAGAACGAAGCGCTCATGAGCGACGCGTCGCAGCGCACAAGGGGTGCCATAGTGCAGACGCTCAAGTGGACCACGCTCGTCTCGACCGTCGCGCTGGACGTGCTCGTGCTGCTGCAGTACTTTGCCAGCACGCAGATCGCGCGCATGCAGAACGTCATGGTGTCCACGCAGGCGGGCGGGCGCTTCTACTGCGTACGCTACCTCGTGTTGCTACTTGAGCTCGTCGTATGCAGTTTCCACATCCCGCCGGGGGTCGACGGCGCAGTGGAGATCGCGCAATTCCACAGTAACATCGCGAATACAACAGCGAAATGCCCATCGAATGAGGTCTACGACCTCGCGCGGCGCGGCAACGGGTGCTACCTGGTCTACAAGTACCCAGTCGAAGCCTTCGGTACGTCGTGATTGGTTAGCTGTTGCTCTTCATTTGGGTATCTCCAACGCTGACCATCATTTGTGGTTATCCTATGACAAACTCAGGCGTGTTCATGGTGCTGCGGCTGTACCTCTTCGCGCGGTACATGCGCAGCTCGTCGACGCTCTACTCGCAGTGGGTCGCGTTCATCGGCGCGCTGAACGATGTGAACGCCATGCGGCCGTTCTTCCACTTCAAGGCGCTCTTCAAGATCAAGCCGCTGCACCTGCTCGTGCCGCTCACACTGCTCAACACGTTCCTCACGGCTGCGGTCATCCGCATCCTCGAGAGCCCCGTGCAGGCCGCCTTCGAGAACTACGGCAAGTCCGTCTGGCTCACGGCCGTCACCATCGTACGTGTCTATAAGAATGGTGATGGTAGCGTTGCTATTGCTGGCTCCACTGGTTCTTAGCAATTTTTGTGGGGATGCGTTAACTGTAGTCGGCGACGGGCTTTGGCGACTACTACCCGGTGACGTACATCGGACGCGCATTCACGACGATCAGCGCCATGTTCGGCGGTCTGCTGCTCGTGGCGCTCATCCAGTCGCTTTTCTTCGGCGTCCTCGAGCTCTCTCCAAAAGAGCAGAAGGTCAAGCACCTGATCGACACGGACCGGTGGGAGAAGGCGACCCAGCAGAACGCGGCTTCTCTACTGCAGCGAGCCTGGAAATGTCACGCTGAGGAGAAGAGCAGCGCTAAGCGACCGTCACGCAACCAACGCCGCCTCTTTGAGCTCATGAAGACGAGCAGGAGCCTGCGGAACGCACAACCCATGATGACGCAGAGCATCGAAGATCACTTTGCCGACATGGAGGACGCCGTGCTCGCACAAATGGACCAGATGGAGCGCGAGAAGGCCGCGGCGCTGCAGCGGATTCATGCCAAGGCCTCGCAGCTTGGCGAACTCAAGCTGCAGCTTGAAGCAGCACAGAAGAACAAGAGAGGCGGACACTAGAGCTCACATGGAGCCTAAAACTCGGCACTAAAATTGCGTTGCTCTTGATTAACACAAAGAGAACGCCACTTTCGTTCATGCATGACCCTTGCTTCTCGATTACACAGCGAGCGCCTGGGTGATGTTGCGGAAGCGGCTCGCGTCGCCCTTGGCCTTCTCTGCCAGGTAGTCCGGGTCGCTCTCCACCCGCTGGCGCAGCTGGTTCTTGAACTCGCGCTCGTAAACACCCTTGAGCCCCGCACGCGTAAGCTGCGACACGAGGTTGTCGTGGTACTGGCGCCACTTTGGGTTGTGCTCGCAGTGCGACGCGCGCACGGCCTCGTTGAGCTCGCTCGCGAGCAGCGTCTCCACCTCCATGTACACGTTTGGCAGCTGGTTCGCGTTCTGGTGGTACGAGCGACTGTGCGGCTTGTTGAGCAGCTGCTGCTGGCGCTGCACCTGCTCGTCCTTCTTCATCGTCGCAATCCACTCGCTCTGCTCACTTGCGGGGACGTGCTGACGCACCACTTCCTCCCACGAGAGCTGCGGTCCGCGTAGCTGCGCGCTCGCGTTGTTGGGCATGCCGCCAGCGCCGCCGAACATCTGCGACATCATGGGCATCATCTGGGACATCATCTTGCTCAGGTCCGGCATGCCCCCAGCGCCGCCATTGCCGAGGGGAAAGCCCAGCGGACTTGGTTGTGCGCGCGAGGGCTGCACCGTGTGGATCTCCTCCATCGCTTCGTCACTGTCGCTGTCGCTGCTGGCCTCGAGCTCCAGGAGCATGTCGTCCGCGAGGTTGTCGAGCATCTCGTCGTCCGAGAGCGACATGTCGTCCAGGATGTCGTCCACGTCCATTTTGGCGTTCCCTGCTGTTTTGTTTTTGTTTGTGTTTGTGTGAGTGAAGAAAGCTCGTGAACAAGAACAGAAGAAAACTCAGCCAGATTAAACAGTACTTTGTTGGACCACATTAAAGCATCTTGTCATGTATGTACGTTTTCTGGACGGGATGGCATATTTGGGACAAAATGAACAATTGAGCCATCAAGAAATAACTCGGAATGTGCTCAAGAGCGCCAAAGGGCCGAGGCCGCAAAAAGCTCCGGGAGCAGCAGAACCAGCTCAGCCGAGTGATCCTTGTACAAGTTCGTGAGCCAGTGACCACAACTATTCCTCCACAGCGAAGAAGCGGCGAGACTGGGCCGAAGAGAGCTTCGATTTGGTTGACTGCAGCTCCTGCCAGAAATGTGTTTATTTGGTTGGAAAACGCTTTTTGTTCTCGTTGTGGTTTATGATCGAGTCTGGTTTTCCTTTTTAAATTTGAAGATTGTTGCTTTGGCGTTTGGAAAACAACAACAAAAACAGCTCTTGCATGGTGGAGGAGGTTTCAAGAGCTGCGAGGAACAGGAACTCGAGCCTCCCTTGCTGTTGTCACACTCCAGAGCAAACGGATCGCGACATCACGAACGAGGAAGACGAACTCGTCTTTGGAACGAGTCTGGCGCCACGAAGCTGGATTTT
>JAASFQ010000943.1:0-11829 GCA_023333845.1 Globisporangium polare | reverse complement strand
GGCAGGGGGGGGGGAGGGGGACGTTCAGCGGTTCGTTCACACCGGACACAAGAGCGAGCGAGCGGCGTTCTCTCTCTCTCTCTCTCTCTCTCCGTTCTCTCGCGTGAGAGCTGCGCGTCGTGTTCTCTCTTCTCTTCGTGAGCAAAGCACTTCACCTCGCTCGGCCGCGCCAGATGATGCAGCGTGATGTGTGAGGGAGATGATGGGTTCTCCCACATAAAGAGGTCCGTCCGTGGGTGGTACAGTGTGCCTTCGAAAGAAACAAAGCGGTACACGGTACCGCCAACTTTTTTCGCGGCACTCACTGGTACAGCGTACCGTTTCCGAGCTTTGCTTGCCACTTCAACTTCCAGACCCCTGTAAGCAGGCTCGACACATCCTTCCAACATTCAACTCGTCTGTCGAATCCACGACCTTTCGACAGGCGAGATGGCTCTGCAACGGGGAATTGCAGTGTGACAGTGCGGATACGCCAGTTGGCGCTTGCGCACGCGCTCGGAGAAATGGCCGCTCGCACGGAACAATTGGTGCCATTCTCCAACCAGCAGCGAGCCAGACAGAAGCAAACGAAGCAAAGCGCGATGTGCTGCCTCTTCATGTTCTCGGGCGAGCCCGTGCAGGGCGACGTGCGCAAGGACCGCGAGAACATGTTCGCGATCGGCATGATGGACGCGCCCGGCGCAGACCCGCTCTGTGAGTACTGCGTTGTGCTATTAACGCAGTGCGCTTGCTCGTGGACAGCATGGTGATCTCTTTGTTCGCCTTGCTCTGCAGGCTGCATCAGCTCGTGCCTGTGCCCTTGCTGCGCTCAGATCTACATCCGTCGCAAGGCGCTGCACTACGACATGAGCAAGTACACGTGCTGCCAGGGCTACATGGATGGCTTCGTGCCGTGCCTGAACGCGGGCCGGTGCGGCGAGGCGTCCTGCCCGAACCTCTGTCTCTGTGTTGAGGTAAGCCACCACATCGAATTGAGTTTAGCCCGAGGACTTCTGATCGGCAGCAGAAGTCTTATGTGTTGCTGTGTGCATCCTTCCTATTAGGCGTTTGCATGCAATGGCTGCGCGGTGTCGGCTACCCGACTGATGGTCATGGACCGCCACGATCTCCGTCCCGACGAATGGGACAACCGCATCATCGTACGTGCGTCTATTGTTGACACTATCGCATTGAATCAATCGCTATATTGCCGAGCTAACGTTGCCCATGCCGCTATCACGGCAGCGCTTTAACAACTGCATTCAAATCACGAGCGTCATTTGCGACTGCCTTTCGATCTGCATCCCGCTGGCGAGGGACCTCGCGAATACTGTGCGCTGCATCGCGCAGTGCACGTACCTGTCCACCGAGGGTTGCATGACGGTACGACACGGCTGCTGCTGACTACGCTCATACCGCTTGCGTGAGATGCAGTACGTTTGTATCTGACGCTGTCTTTCTGATGCCAACCCCAGGCTCAAATCAACGTGGAACTCAACAAGCGCGAGGACTTCAGCACCGACCTCCCGGTGCAGGACGAGCACATTGAGCGCGTCTGAGAGAGAGCTTCCGAGGCTTTTGTGTATTGGCCTTTGCCACTCCCTGCATGAGTAAACACTGCCGAACACAGTACGTGGGTACATTACCTTGCAGACAGCCAACCGCTTCAGATGCGTGCGCAGTGTGGGTGGCGTAAACGCCAGCACGAACGCGCCGCCACTCCGTTTCCATTTCCAGCAGGAGCAGGAGGAAATGAACACTTCCACACTGCTGATCGTTTTGTTCCTGACGCATCCTGAGAAACCCAGGGTTTGTCAGGTTGCAGCACGAGATACCCAACATTTGACAACGAGCTTTTGAAGGAAGCTCCAAAAAACGCTGCGCGCGTTTGTTTCGCGTGATTTGGGCCGCGATTGCAATCTCTTGTATAAAGAGGCGTGGTCCTGTACACAGGGCGCGTCTCGCTCAGCATTTGCCAGGAATCGAGACGAAAACTACATAAATGACCAGTAGTTCGAGCTTTATTTCAGCACATGTTTCAGCCAAACTTTTGCAAAGCCACCCACACAAAAGCAGCTCCGGCAAGGCGGATCGCAAGAGGCAGCGCGGACGAAGCGAGCGAGGCAGACAGCAAGATGGCGGAGGCGGACACGACGAATGGCGACGCCGCGACCGTGCAGGGCAAGGTGACGGGCATCATCTACCCGCCGCCCGACATCCGCGCCCTGGCGGACAAGACCGCGCAGTTCGTGGCGCGGAACGGGCGCAGCTTCGAGCGCAAAATCGCCGGCGAGACCGTGTCGGTCAAGTTATCGTTCCTGCGCCCGTCGGACCCGTACCACGCGTACTACGAGCACAAGGTGAGCGAGTTCACCGAGCAGAACGCGCAGGAGACGGCCGAGAAAGCAGCAGAGAAACCTGCAGAGCAGTCAGCAGCACAAGAGGGCGGCGAGAAAGCTAAGGAGGAGGAGGAGGAGGAGGAGGCCGCAGCGACCACAGAAGCAACAGAGAAGGCCGCGAAGGCGTCCGAGGATGGCGCAGTCGTAGTGGAGAAGAAGGCCGTGGAGGCCGTGACGGCGAAGGTCGTGCGCAAGATCAAAGAGAAGGCGCTGACGCCGCCTGACGAGGAGAAGTTCAAGATGAAGCACCCGCATTTGAGCGCGTTGGACCAGGAAATCATGTACCTGACAGCGCAGTACACGGCGCTGAGCGGCAAGGCGTTCCTGGCGGGACTAGCGACGCGAGAGCAGCGCAACCCGCAGTTCGACTTCCTCAAGCCCACGCACGCGCTCTTCGCGTACTTCACAGCGCTCGTGGAGAGCTACATCGAAGTGCTCGCAAAGTCAGACCAGCAGATGAAGAGGTGAGTTGATGTATATTATCGTAGTTGTCGAATGCTGAAAGCTAACGTTGCTATCTGGCTGTGTGCTACAGAATAGAGGAAGGGATGGATCGCATGAAGGTCCTGGATCGCTGCGTGCACAAGCTCGAGTGGGTGAGGACGGAGCAGGAGCGGAAGGATAAGGAGGCTGCGGAAAGTGACGCTGAGCGCCAGGCGCTCGCGCAGATCGACTGGCATGACTTCATCGTGGTCGAGACGATCACGCTCGATGACGCGGAGGAAGAAGCGGCTGCTGCAGTTGCCGCCGCCGAGGCCGCCGAAGCCAAGGGCTCTGACGACGACATGGACATGGACGAAGACTCCGATGACGATGATGATGAGGCCAAGCCGGAGATCAAGGTTGTCGAGGACTACGTGCCTCTCTCCTCCGCTCAGAGTGCACCCGCGGCCGCTCAGCTGCTCACAGTGGACGGGAAGGCCGTGTCCTCAGCGGAGGCGAACGAACACATGCGCATTCTACTCATGAACCCAAAGTGGCGAGAAGAGACGCAGCGCCACTTGGAGAAACAGAAGGAGAGCTCGTACGCTGCTGGGACGGCGATCGCGGACTCGCTACGGCGGTTTGCGACCAAGCGAGCCGACATTTTCGCATCGTCTGCGGAAGAGGAAGCGCGACTGGTGCAGGCCACGTCAACGCCCGCGCCAAGTGCGTCACTACCATCCCAGCAGCAGGACGATATGGATGATGGGGACGATGACGACCAGCCATCAGCAGCGCAATTAGCTCCAGCACCCATGGGTGCGCCTGGTGTGTATGGTCAGCCTCCACAGGCTCGAATGGGTTTCCCGCCGCCAGGATACGCTGGTGGTCTTCCTCCTGGAGTAGCGCCGGGGATGATGCCTCCGGGAGTTTCTGCACCACCTGGAACGATGGGTCCACCAGGAATGATGGCTCCAGGTATGCGCCCTCCGGGTATGATGGGTCCTCCGGGAGTGCGGCCTCCAGGCATGATGGGACCACCAGGAGTCGGTGGTGGACCTCCTGGAATGAATGGGCCACCTGGCGTAGCTCCTGGACCACCAGGAGTGACAAACTTTATGCCGGCGGGTCCACCTGGAGCTGGTGTTGCAGGTCCATCGACTGAGGATTCCGAACCAGCGGCGAAGCGACAGCGCACAGAGACGAGTTTGCTCCCCGAGGTCGAGTTCGCTGCGCTGCACCCGGTACGTTTTTGGCTTCTGTGTTGGTATTGTATGTTAAGGCTCCTACTTCTCTAACCATTTGCTATTCCTATGTGTATGGCATGCAGGGCAATGTCCGATTGGTGATCAACGTGCCCAACGACCCGGACAATGCGCAGTGGAAGCTCGAGGGACAGACGCTGAGTGTTGAGATAGACATCAAGAGCAACATCCGCGCTCTGAAGGAGAAGATCATGGTGAGTGGTGGCGTGTCTAATGGCCTGCCATCCGATCTCTGTGTACGTGAGCTAGGTACTAAGCTCTCTTTTGTGCGTGTTGTGTTGACGTTCCAGGGCGAGCTGCAGGGCATGCCCGTGAACAAGCAGCAGCTCAAGATCCCGATCGGCTTCCTGAAGGACACTCTCAGCTGCGCGCACTACAACTTTGTCAGCGGCACCGCTTTGGAGCTCAGCGTGCGACAGCGTGGCGGACGTCGTTGACTGTGAGCACAATTGGGAGCTGGCCTACGGCCATGAAGCAAGCAACCCTGTTTTCTTTCACAGGATCTTCAGAAATTCAGCACGGTTGGGTCTTCACGCAGGAACAGATCAAGAAGACAACAAGAGTTGCTGTGCCCCAAAAAGCGGTTAAATATACAAAACCACGGCTGTGGGAGGGTGATCTTTTGAGTTCGTAAATGCTGCCATGGTCTCCTCTCTCTCTCTCTCTCCTAGGCGATCTCCTCCAGCTTCTCCTCCTTGGCGTCGATCTCCTCGGCGCACTTGACCATGTACTGCAGCTCCACCGCGTACTTCTTCGTGGCTTCCAGATCCTGCTTGCGGTCGTAGACCTCGCCCAGCTTCTGGATGATCGCGTCGATCTGCTGCGAGATGTCTCCGCGGATCTTGTCGAGTGCTTCCACCGTCGGCGCTTCGTCGATCTCCTCTCTGTTGCATCATGAATCACAGCGTTAGTCAATCAATCTTACTTGCAATACCAAGAGCAGAGCTAAAGTGCCTCGCCTGATCTCCATCGTCTGCATCAGCAGCGCAGGGTCCACCGCCGTGCTCGCGCTCTCGCCCAGCGCATCAATGCCGTGCAGAGCAAGCTGTTAAGCAAAGACGCATGTCAAGCAAAGAGATCTGATACAGCTTGATACAAAGCGAGTCGACAAATAGAAGACGTACCAGGTACTTGACGCGCGTGTTGGGCGCCTTGAGCATGTTGTACGCGTCGTTGATCACCGCGGCGTTCACCGCTGAGAGCTCTTTTTCAAACTGCATAACACCATGCGCATAAAAACTGAGCCGCTGCTGCTTTAATAATGCAACACAGAGCAACTGTGTCATGAGCTCACGCACCTCGGACTTGGAGCCGTAGAGGTCCGGATGCAGGCGCTTCTGCAGGTTCCAGTACGTCTGCTCCATCTTGCGCTGCTCGACCGTAAAGTTCTTCGGACTGTTGGTTCATTCGCCATAATAACGCAAGGCAGTTCACAGTTGGTGACGCCATCATCCCCATCAGCCACGTAATAAACACATTGGACACGCACATCTTGAACATCTCAAAGTAGTCGCAGTGGTTCTCCCTGCTGACCGGCTGGATCGCGTCGCAGCTCTGGCAGAAGAACGAGCAGCAGTCCGTCGCGTGGTGGCAGTTCCAGCAGTTCTCTGCCCAACAACAAGCAAGCACATCCATCCACGCTTACCAGTTAGCCACACCTTGCCCTGTCATACACACAACACGCAACACACGTAGAGACGCACTGCCTTTCTCTGCGGCGTGGGCGAACGAGCGCGCGGGACCCACGCAGCGCTTGCGCGGCACTTGCGCGGCAGTCCGCAGCACAGCTCTCCTCAGCATTCTCCTGGTCTTCCTGGCGAAGGGATCGAAAATGGCGCACAAATGAACGCGGAATTCAGCGAATGCCTTTATTACAGAAATGCCTACTCCTTTTTCTTAAATAACACATCTTCTCGGTGCGGACAAACTTTGCGCAGCGCTGCATGGGAATGCGCTCAAGAACCACTGAGTTGACCATGTATCAACCATCGTCAGCGCGACCACCACCGAGTGTTCACGTCTGGCTCAGGCGGGGTGCAAAGCGGATATGCACTTCCACTACTCTTCCCGCTTGGTCGAGGTCAGTCGAATTGGCGGGCAAAGGCAAGAAAATACTCATGGCAGAAGTCCCCGTCTGGATCGACAGCCTTGCACTCGGGCCCAGCAGCTTGACCGGTCCTCTTCTCGTGATCCGCGCAGCGACGCCACGACGGTGTGGTCGCCGACGTTGGCGAAGTGGCGAGTGAGAGGCTCGACCATTCGCAGGTCCTCGTGGAGAGCGAGGACTCCAGCACTGACCATCGCGTGCTGGGTGAGGTTCACCGAGCCGTGGATCGCAATGCGGTCGTCGAGAAGCACGTATCTGTGGTGCTGCATGAAGCTTGGGAGGAGGTCGACGTAGACGTCCACGTCGCCTGCGATCGGGTCTTTCACCTTGCTTCCCGAGCAATGCATCAGGGTGTTGTCCACAATGATGGCCACGTCGATGTTGGTGCTCTTCTTCTTCGCGGCAAGGAGCACTTGCATGAGGTCTTGGACGTTGCGAGATCTTGGAGAGGTGCGTGGTCTTGAAGGGGAAAGGAGGAAATGAGAATGAGGTGCAAGCAGATGGCGGTGCTCGCGTGAACTACTTTAACCTCCAGCGAAGTTGATATATGTTTTATTCGAAGATACACCGCTGGAGGCTTTTTCAAAAAGATTCCAGTTTGGGAGAATGTGTGCGCACAGAGCAACAACCAACCCTCGCAACCACGGACTCGCGCAGTGACTAACTCCCAGCGCCACGTCAGAACTTGCACCACGACAAGAGCCACTCGAGCACGAGTCATTTACCTCGATCATGAGAAAACGATGGCTTCCAAGACAAGCAGCATCACAACGCTAGCGAACTGTTCGTTTAATGCTCCGAGACGATCTTGACACAATCTTTGCATTCGAATGGCCAAAAGTGAGACCACCATGAAGAGACGAATTGCCCAAGGAGACACAGCACTTCTCGACTCCTTGGGCTTCGCGGCTCTCTATTCTTGATGGTCGCACGTCGGATATTGAGCTCTGTCTTTCGCTGAGTCGGTATCACCACTTGCACTGTAGCCCGCCCGACCTTGCACGAAATATGTTTGCATTCATCAGAGGCTGGTGTCAAATTTCTCCAGCAGCACCGCAAGATTTGCCTCGCTCTCCATCGTCTTCACAGCCATCTCTCACGGAGCATTCGCCGCTTAGGCTTCCTCACCTCTCGTCCATTAGACTGCTTGCTAGAGCGGCGGCGGGAAGGACAGCACGGCCTTCTTGCCGTTGAGCGTGTCGCGCAGCATGAGGTTCGCGGCGCGGTGCACGTCGAACTTGCCGCCTTTCACGTGGAACCCGCGCTGCATCGCGTACGACTCGCACAGCGTGTACGGTGACCAGTCTACAAACATAACAAGCCAACCACAACAACGTCAGTTCACACGCTAACAACAACATCTCCACCCCCATGCAAGCCAACCTCTATTCAACGCACCTCCGTCATCATCCTCCACTGGCCGGAGCTTGTAGATCTCGTGCAGGTACGGCAGGCAGTTCTCGGCAATAAAGCGCACAGCGCTGAAAGGCTCGCGAGTCTGCGCGATGGGGAAGCTCCCGAAGAGGATCTGCAGCGACAGCGGCACGTTGAAGCGCGGGAACACGACCCCGGGACAGTCGCACATGACCACTTTCGAAAACTCGCTGCCGCGCTCGAGCAGCTCCGCGCGCTCAAAGAAGTGCGTCTGCAGGTGCTTCGTGTGGCCCGGCGTGGCTGACACACTCACGAGTTTGCGGCCAAAGAGGCTGTTGAGCAGCGACGACTTGCCGACGTTCGGCTCACCCACGAAGCCCACGATGAGTGCGTCCTGCTCGTCGTCGCGGGCCGAGACCTCGCGCTCGTCCACTGGGATCGTGGCGCTCGCGGCACCAATCGTGCGCATCAATGCAGCGTTGCTCGTCTCTGGGTCCTCCATGCTGTACGCCAATACAGAGATCTTGCGTTCGTACCGGCCCTCCAAGTACTCAACCCAGGCGCGCACGCGACTCTTGTCGACCAGGTCCGCCTTGGTCAGCACGATCACAATGCGCTTGGACGGCTGGTCGTTTGTGATGTGCGTGATCAGGCGGTCGCTCAAATGCAGCAGCGGACACCGCGCGTCCGCCAGGTGCACCAGCACTGAGCAGCGCTCCGTGACGCGCCAGAGCTGGCGCCACACTTCGATGTTGCGCTCGTACATGTTGATCTTCGGGACGCCGACCTCATTCGCCTCCTGTTGCTGCTGCTGCTGCTGGTGTTCCTGCTGCGCGTCAGCGACCGACTGCATCCACTGGAGATACGCCTGCTCTTCCACGTGCGTGAGCTCTTCAGGTGTCATGTCGCGGCGCCACGAGGGCTTCGTGAAGATCGGCGGCTGGTTCGACGGGTGCTGGATGCCAAAGTGGTAGATCGACTGCGAGTCGCCGCGGTCCGGCGCGTACTCGAGCGCACGCGTGGCGTCTTTCTTGCGCGCCTCCACCGCTGCCTTCGACTCGACGTGGAACATCGTGCGCAGGTCGCGACGTCCGTCCTATTGACACACACACACAGGGGAAACATGGGTTGATTCGCACGATCAGCATCGCACTCGCAATACTAATGAAAGCCTATCAAATTCACTACTAACATGAGCTGCTGCTGGCGGCAGCACTGCTACGACTGGCGCTTCGGCTGCTGCCGTTAGCTCCTCGTCCTCCGCTGCCTGCTTGGCGAGCGCGTCCGCCTCGCTCCACGCATCCTTCACGCGGTTCTTCTCGCGCTTGTCCTTGAGCTGCGCACAAAGCCACAGAGAGACGCACAGGACGACAGCAGTGGGCATACAGGCACAGCACCAAAGCTCTATGCACGTAACCGCATTGAACGCACCTGCTGCTTCTTGGCCTTGCCGCTGAACGGCTTCTTGCGCGGCGGCATGATGAGTTCTTTGGCTCGCTTTTCGGGTCGCTTGCACTTCGGCTGATTCCACAATAGTGACAAACGGTCGTTGTTGTTGCTGGCTCCACCAGTTTCACAATAGTGGCTACAACCATGTCAGTAAAACAGCATCACGTTGCGAGAGTTGGAAAGGTGCCAGGCATGGCTGCGTTATGATTCACGGGCTTCTTTGGGTGTGGCTTGTGATGAGGCTACTGTAGTTGTGTTGCTGTAGCGACTGAATGGACATGGACTCGTGCTTGAGACGGAGGATTACGCTGGTGCTTTCAAAACGGGCAATGTGATGGTGGACAATGGACGGACGCTCACGACTTGAGGTTCAGGTGGATCGACGACGCGCGTCGGTTCGGCGTCGCTGCACCACTGTCATTCGCAGGGTTCAGCGTTGCAGCGCTCGCCGTGTTGATCGCCGGCGCAAAGGTGCAGTTGCGCAGCTCGCGCTCCTCACGCATGCGGTTGAGCCGCGCGTTGCGCTTGCGCACGTAGTCCGGGTCGTAGAGGCGGCTCGAGACGCCGGTGATGTCGGTCTTGGCCGACTGCATCGAGCCGATGGACGAGCTGCCGACCGAGTCCCGGGACGAGATCGACGTGCGCTGTGCATTGTTCGTCCTGGGCGCGAAGCTGAGGTTGAGGTTCTCCTGCCGGTCGCGGATCGCGCGCAGCTTCTGGTCGCGGTTCTTGTGGTAGTCGGACTGGTACAGGCGAGAGAACACGGCGCCGCCGTCCGTGCGCACCGACGTCTTGGACTGCTGGGACATGCCCGAGATCGAGCCGGCCGTGTTGCGCCGCCGCGCGTAGTCCTGCGGTGTCGGCAGCAGCGAGATGTTCTCGCGCGTGAGCGCCGCGACGCGTGTTGTCGGGCGCGGCACCGACGAGAGTTCGCGTCGCTTGGGCGGCGGTGTGATGAGTCCAGAGCCGCCATACGCGTCCGTGCGGTGGAACACGGGGTCTTTCTGTGGGGAGAGCGCCGACACGACGCTCGTGCCGCGCTTGCGCGGGTCGTAGATACCCTGCGCCAGGTTCGGCGCCGACACGTGGTACTTGAGCGTGCTGCGCGGGTCGACGTAGTAGCGCGGCCCGCGGCTCGGGCTGCGGTAGATCGTGAAGGGCGACTCGTCGTCGTCGAAGAGCGCGGCCGCGTCGCCGTCGTTCGGGCCGATCTCGCGCACGACGCCCTGTAGCTGCGCCACGGCCTGCAGCAGGTCGTACACGCTCGGGAGTCCCTCCTGGTCGTCATCGTCGCGGTCGTCGTCACCAGCCGCCGAGCTGCTCATGCTGAGACGGCGCATAATGGGGTCGCTGGGCGCCATGGACGGCGTGACGCTGCTGCTGATGTTCGTAGAGGCTGCTGCCTCGGGGCTGCTGCTGATGTCCATGGGCGCCGCCGTCACCTCCGCCATTAGGACGACGACTGGATTGATCGAGGGAAGAATTTGACAGAATGGATCACGTTGCAGGTTTCTCATCACAGTCAAGTGATGAGAAACCTGCAACCGAATTTGAGAGGGCCACCAATCTTCCCGTCGGAGTGATGGTAGCAAAAACTACGGACCACGTTTGATATGAGATCGCGCAAATAACATCCGCATTGCATCAGAGGCACTCACTTCCTGAGAGATGAGGTGTTGCGACTATCGTTGCAGGGACGCGTGGGGGGCTCGTACCGGAGCTAGCGAAGCTTGAGCTGGGAGCCTCGGCTGTCGCGATCTCTTCAGCAGAGACACCCGCTCGTCGAACGGCAGGAACGGGAAGTGTCCATGCATGTTTTGATGTCCATGACAACGCACTCTTCGCCCGGCGCGAGTCCCACCATACAGCGGGATGACCGTCCACGATGACGTACTTGCGGTGCTGCAGGTAACAGCGGTCGACATCAACGTACACGCGGACTCGACTCGGTTGTCCGTCGTCGTCGTTGCTCAAGAGTGCGCGCACTTGCGACCCGTTGCAGTGCATCTGTGTGTGGTCGACCACCACTTGGACATCAGCACGTCTCGCGACCTTCTTAATTGCAGCCGCGAGTTGAACGTGCGAAAGCACATACATGGCGACGCGCAATACTCGTCGTGCGCTTTCGGTGAGTACGGTCATGCGCCGGACGTGCTCCTCCGAACGGAAAACCTCAGTGCTGGGGAACACCAAGAGTTCCCTGGACTTCACCTTCAGGAGGCGCAGCTGGTAGACTGCAATCACGGCGTCGCGCTGCTTGAGGTCGCGCGCTTGTTTTCTCTTCGCGCGCCACCTCAGCGCTTGGCCCCTCACAGAAGCGTCCGTCCGCAGCGCGCGCACGCTTGACGCGAGTACGAATCTGCGTGACAGTTGAGCCCTTCGCCTTGAGCACCAACGCAACCAGAGCAGGGTCGACGGCGCACTCCACCATCAGGTACTCGAGGTGAGGTCGGAGGAAGTCAACGGCAGCGAGAACCAACTCGATGTCGACCTTATCGGGTTTGTAAGTGAGCTTCTTGCCTGGCGCGATTGCAGCAGCGTTCAGCGAATGACTCTCACGCATGAAGGTTGTTGGAAGGGGATCGATGTGGGCTCTCTTGGCAAGTACGAAGGCGGTTGTCGCTGGAGTGGGATCAACTCGGGCGTTCCTGGGAGCGGGGGACATGGTTGAGTTCCGTGGTTGGGTGCTGGCAGCGGAATGGGGACAAACCGGAGCGCAAAGCATCGTGCGAGCGAGAAGGAAGGTCAGCCGGCACCATCGAGTGAGACTCGAAGGCTCTCCAGCACTTCAAGAACGAGCGTTGATAACGAAGTGGACCGCACTCCGAACTTG